>JBBPBX010056576.1:0-18341 GCA_038048925.1 Garcialebias charrua
TGTATTCACTGGTTAACTGGACATCATTAACCTCACGCAGACTCTTCCACTGGTACATTTTCATCTTTAAATCACTTCTTGGTCTGCTGCCCTCATACATCTCCTCCTACATGTCTTTGCGTGATTGCAGCTACAGTGTGCGCTCTCAGGACATGATTACCTGCAGTGTTCCGTCAGTGAGGACTGAACTTGGAAAAAGGGCCTTCTCCTATTCCGCTCCAGCTTCCTGGAATATCTTACAAAAAGATCTGAAGCTCTCAAACTTGACTTCTCTAAATGGTTTTCAGAATCTGTTGGAATCCTGGCAAAAACCAATGCAGATTTGTTCCTGTCTTTGATTCTATACGTTTACCTTATAATGTTTTGCTAGTTTTTTGATACTTTGTTAAAAAAAAAAAAAAAAAAATTTTTTTTTTTTTCTCTCTTTTGTTTTCTATTGTTTATTGTTTGTTTGTTTGTTTATTGTTTAAGGAAATTCTACCATTGCTGTTCATTGTTCTTTAGTTTTAGCAGGTCGCTTTCGTAAATGAGCCCATGAGGTTCAAAAGATTTACCTGACTAAATAAAGGTTGAATGAATGAAAAAGATGGTCATTAGCCATGTTTCCATCTATTTTCAATTCGAATTTTGAGCGAATTTTTGAAAATTTGCAAAAATGTAAATAAAAATGAATGCGAATCAGAAGTATTTCCATCAACTGGCTTGAAGCGAATCCACCAGGCCACGCAAAGCGGCATTACGTCAGACGTCAGCGTTACGCATGTCTACAGTAAACAGGAAGTAGCGGTTGAAAACAGGAACCGAACCACACATCTCGGCAAAATGGAGAGAATATTTCAGGAATGTGTTGCTATCGGGCAAGTTGTATTTATTCTGTCATGCCAACTAGTTTTAGCGATGTTACAGCGGAAACAGCTGATCAGTCACATGACGTGAATGTTCGCTACGTCAGAACTGAGTCGGCAAATCTGTTTCCATCTCTCGTTTTGCGCATCAGCTCTGTTTCGAAAAACCCAAAAACCACCTCAAGCGAGCGTATCAACTTTTTTGCGAATTAGAGGAAGTTAATTCGAATTGTGCCGTTTCCATTCAGCTTTTCTGATGCGATACTTCAAAATGCACATCAAGAAACCTTGATGGAAACACGGTTATTGATTTCAGAAAAAAACTCTTCAGTTGCAGCTCCTGTGGTCATTAACTGTGAAGCTGTTGAGGTGGTGCATCAATATAAATATCTAGGAACTGTTCTTGATGACGAACTAACCTTTGACCCCAATATGAACTCACTTTGTAAAAAGGCCCACCAGATAATGTATTTTTTTCAGAAGCTTTGTGGTTTTAATGTTGATTCAACTTTTATGAGAATGTTTTATTCAAGTTTTATTGAGTCTATTTTAACTTTCACCTTCATCTGTTGGTTTGGACTTTTGACCTGTAAGAACAGGAGCAAACTCTCGGGGATTGTCAAGATGTGCAACAAAACTGCTGGCATAGACCTAAAGAACCTCACTGACCTACACAAGGCGAGGTCAGTGAGCAAGGCCAGGCAGATTCTGGCAGATCCTGATCACCCACTCCATGGTGAGTTTAGGTTGCTTCCATCTGGATGCAGGTATCTGCAACCCAGATGTAGAACAAACAGATTGAAAAACTCATTTGTCCCTGTAGTGATCAGGCTTCTAAATGAACACTGATGACTTCCTTATTATTTTAATGTTTTAACATCTTGTGTAATGTGGATGTATTATACTTACTGACTGTGAAACTAATTGCCCCTCGGGGATAATAAAGATTCTTGAACTTACCATACCCTACCGTTTTATTTATAGATCATTTAAAACAGCAACAAGGCCAACCAAATTGCTGTACAAACAAACAACAGGCAACACATAGACAACATACAAAATGAAGTAAAAAACAGAATATAGACATAAAATCGTAGCAGATAATAAATATAACGACCAAACACAGATCATCTGGTGTTGAAAGCAACAGAATAGTAATGGGTCTTTAAAAGGGATTTGAAAATAGAGAGGGAGGGGGCCTGTCTGACAAGTAGAGGTAACTTGTTCCAGAGTCTTGGTCCTGTTACAGAGAAGGCCCTGTCACCTCTGTGTTTAAGATGAATTCCTGAAACTGTCAGAAGTAATGGTAATGGTAAATGGAGCTTATTTATATTGCGCTTTCCAACCCCCTATGAGGGGCCCCAAAGCGCTTTACAATACCAACCATCCACCCATTCATACACCCATTCATACACCGGTAGTGGCAGACTGCCATGCAAGGCGCTTTCCAGTCCTACCGGGAGCAACTCGGGGTTAAGTGTCTTGCCCAAGGACACAACGACACATGGTGTAGGGAACTGGGATTCGAACCGCCAACCTTCCGATCGGGGGACGACTGCCATTACCACTACCCCACGGCCACATTGTAGACATATAGGAGAATTTTGAACTGGATTCGAAGGTGAACCGGTAGCCAG
This sequence comes from Garcialebias charrua, assembly GCA_038048925.1. NCBI lineage: Eukaryota > Metazoa > Chordata > Actinopteri > Cyprinodontiformes > Rivulidae > Garcialebias > Garcialebias charrua. The sequence goes on from JBBPBX010056576.1 coordinate 2,483, forward strand.
TGCAGGGAGGTCAAGACTGGTGTAATGTGCTCTCTTTTGCCTGTACTGGTTAAAAAGCGGGCTGCTACGTTCTGGACCACTTGTAATCGTGCAATGGTGGTCTGACTGATACCAAACAGAAGTGAATTGCAGTAATCGAGCCTAGATGTAATAAATGTGTGTATTACTGTCTCCAGGTTATTTTTTGATAATATGGGCTTCAGCTTAGACAGTCACCTCAGCTGGAAAAAACAGGATTTAACGATCATGTTTACATGACTGTTGAGTTTCATGGAAGGATCCATTATCACTCCCAGATTAGTGACTTTTCGTTTTTCTGACAGGGCTAGAGCAGAAAGGTTGATGCAGTGGTTTGTGGTTGTGTCGTTGGGAGGGAACAACATGGCTTCAGACTTCTTTTTATTGAAACTTGAGAAATTTAAAGCCATCCAGTCCATGATGTCACCCAGGTAGTCGAGCAGAGGTTGAATAGAGCATGTACCATTGTGTCGTAGGGGGAAGTAAATTTGACAGTCATCGGCGAAGAGGTAGAAAGGTATGTTGTGTTTTCGGAAAATATCACGAAGTGGCAACAGGTATAAAGATAATTTTCCGGTTCCGGCGAGCTGATGGACGGCTGCTCCCACTGGCTTCTCTGTAGTCTTTTTATCATCAAACTGATCCATTTTTCGAATAGGACTAAAGTTGGTCCACCTTCCAACTGAATTCGGTGTTCAGTGACTCAGAGAGCCGGACGGGACCGTCCACAAAAATTATTTCGGACCAGGACCGGCTGTTGCACCCCACCGGTCATTCTGAGTGTATCTTGCCGGCCAGGTGAGCCCTCAAGCTGGGGAGCCGTCCAACGAAGCCCCAGTGTTTTTTTTTTGCCACTCTCACTGGATCCCAACTGAATTTCCCATCTGGACCTGTGGTTCTACATGTTCCAACAAGAATCGCAGGGAGGTATTTTGCTGACCTTTCCGCTGCCTTTTGGTGGATTGGCCTCGTGGCGTGGGAGGAAGTGTACCCGATCTGATGAGTTCCTTGTTTTTTACGCATCAGCGTCAACACCGCCATAGGAGTGGTAAAAGGAAGACCCGGAAGTGGTCAACCACACCTCTGTCAATCCCTCCATCAGGGCCAGTTGATCAGACTCGATCCGACGAGTCCGAGTTTCTTGTATGTGACTCCAACGCTCCAGTGGGGGCGAGTTCCATCGCCTCACCTCCCAGGTTTCCGGTGGGGGTGGAAACCAACACCTCACTGTCGCTCAAAGCTGCTCCTGCTCGGTCCGGTGAGACCGAGCCTGCTGGGTCCAGTCACAGCGTCTCCACAGGGGCGGGTTTTGTCACTGCTCACTCTTCCCCCTGTTCATCTAGAAATCAGATGAAGGGGGGATAGCCCGCAGGTCAGTCAAAAGAACAATATTCATTCTATCCAGCAGAGGTCACCCCAGAAGAGTATTTTGGGGGTGATAGATCCTTCTACAATAAGCCACATAAACTCTAGACTACAAAGACTGTTTTCTTCAGCTGAAGAAAACCCGGACTGTGCAAATCTATTACTCACACTAGCTGAAAAACTGTTATTGTCTGTCCCTGGTCTTATATCCATTCCAGAGTAACACCAAATCCTTATAGGAATACAGTCCACCAAAAAACAAGCCCAATTTTAAGTTCTGAATCATTCTCAGTCTCTCCAGCGCCTACAGTGTCCTACTCTGAGGGGGTCCTAGATGACGCCCCTCATGTTTCTTGTTCTGAGGGGGTCCTAGAAGACACCCCTCACTTCTCCTGTGCTGTGGAAGGTCCTGAGCCGAAGGAGGAGTCCCGGTCTGGTCCTGGACCGCGTTGTCGCCGACGGCAGAGAGGACCTGCCGACTCAGCCTCAGTCCAAGTGGCTGGTTCGACTTCTGCCGACACCACGCACAACTCATAACCTACAGACTTGACGGCCGTCTCTTCGCCCGATGACTTCTCTTCGACTGACGTCGTCTCTTCGCCCGACGTTGTCACTTTGCCTGACGTCGACTCCTCACCTAACAATGTTTTCTCATCGCTTGCTACAGACTCGACGGATAACTCCTCACCTGCTGCAGACTTGACGGATAACTCCTCGCCTGCTGCAGACTCGACGGATGACTCCTCACCTGCTGCAGACTCGACGGATGACTCCTCACCTGCTGCAGACTCGACGGATGACTCCTCGCTTGCTGCAGACTCGACGGATGACTCCTCGCTTGCTGCAGGTTCTTCAGCTCCTGTTCCTTGCCCTTTGGCTCCTGGCTCCTTGTCTCCTGGTTCTTTGGTTTCTGGCTCTTCGTCTCATGATATGGCTGCAGAAGCATTGCCTGGCTCTTCGACTACAGAAGCCTCGACTGACAACGCTTCGCCCGGCTCTTCGGCTGACAACGCTTCGCCTGGCTCTTCGGCTGACAATGCTTCGCCCGGTTCTTTGTCTCCTGGTTCTTCGTCTCCTGGTTCTTCGGCTCTTGGTTTTGGCTCTACGGCTCCTGGTTCTGGCTCTTTGGCTCCTGGTTCTGGCTCTTTAGCTCCTGGTTTGGGCTCTTCGGCTCCTGGTTCTGGCTCTTTGGCTCCTTGTTCAACCGCCGAAGGTTCCGTCTCGACTGCTAAAGATTCCGCCTCTACCGCCGAAGATTCTGCCTCTACCCCCAAAGATTCTGCCTCTACCGTTGAAGATTCCTCCTCTACCGCCGAAGATCCTGACCCTCCAGCGTCTGAAGTCGCCACAACTTCCACCGAGGGTCCTAGCGCCGCTGACGCCTCTACGTCTACAACGGGTTCTAGCACCACCGACACCTCTATGTCTCCTGAGGGTTCCAGCGCCGCCGCCGCCTCTACATCTCCAGAGAGTTACAGCCCCGCCGACTCCTCTACTTCTACAGAGGGCCCCAACGCCGCCGATGCCTCTAGGTCAACAACGGGTTCTAGCACCACCGACACCTGTGTGTCTCCTAAGGGTTCCAGAACCGCTGACACCTCTACATCTCCAGAGGGTTCCAGCACCGCCGATGCCTCTACGTCTCCAGAGGGTCCTCACACCGCCAACGCCTCTATGTCTCCAGAGGGCCCCTGCGCCACTGACGACTCTTCACTTGACTCTTCGACACCTGCTGAAGGCTCGCCTGCTGAAGGCTCGCCTACTGAAGGCTCGCCTGCTGAAGGTTCGCCTGCTGAAGGCTCGCCTGCTGAAGGCTCGCCTGCTGAAGGCTCGCCTGCTGAAGGCTCGCCTGCTGAGGGCTCGCCTGCTGAAGGCTCGCCTGCTGAGGGCTCGCCTGCTGAAGGCTCGCCTGCTGAGGGCTCGCCTGCTGAAGGCTCGCCTGCTAAAGGCTCTTCACTTGGCTCTTCGATGCCTGCTGAAGGCTCTTCGCTCTGCTCGTCGACGCACACAGAAGGCTTTTTGCTCGACTCTTCCACGCCTGCAGATGGCTCTTCACACGACTCGTCGATGCCTGCAGATGGCTCTTCGCCTGCTTACCGTACGCCAGATGTCTCCACGCCAGACATTCCTATGCCCGACGTGCTCTTGCCTGAGGGGTAGCCTCCCGGCTGACTGCTCGACATAATCTTGCCTGAGGGACGGCCTTCCGGCTGACCGCTCAACGTGATCTTGCCTGAGGGACGGCCGCCCGCCCAACATGCTCTTACCTGAGGGACGGCCTCCCGACCGCCTGCCCGACATGCTCTTGCCTGAGGGACGGCCTCCCGGCCGCCTGCCCAACATGCTCTTGTCTGATGGACGGCCTCCCAGCCGCCCGCTCGACATGCTCTTGTCCGACGGACGGCCTCCCAGCGCCCCCCCTAGATTGTTTATCGTGATGGACGATCTCCCGGCCGCCTCCTGAGACTGCTCATCGTGATGGACGGCCTCTTGGCCACTCCCCTGAGATTGCTCATCATGATGGACAACTTTCCAGCCGCCTCCCTGAGACTGCTCATTATGATGGACGGCCTCCTGGCTACCCGCCCGACGGTCCTCTTCCTGATAGACGGTCCCCCGGCTGTCCGCCTGACGGGTCTCTGCCTGATGGATGGCCTCCCGCCCGGTCTCTGCCTGATGGACAATCTTCCGGCCACCCGCCTGACCGTTGCCTGATGACGATCTTCTGGTCACCCTCTTTGGACTTTTAGTACAGTAATTTCTTAAGTTTAGTCTTTTTGTTTAGTTTCCGCAGTTTTAGGTCTAGTTGTGTGTTTTAGTTTCCATAGTTTTTCTTAGTTTTAGTCTTTATGTTTAATTATGTTTAAGTTTAGTCTTTGTGTTTAGTTTCCGTAGTTTTAGGTCTAATTGATTTTTTAGTTTCCACAGTTTTAGTGTGTTTAGTTTCCATAGTTTTAAGTCTAATTGTGCATTTTGTTTCCTCAGTTTTTCTTAGTTTTAGTCTTTGTGTTTAGTTATGTTTAGTTTCCATAGTCTAGTCTTTGTGTTTCGTTATGTTTAGTTTCCATGGTCTTTGTGTTTAGTTGTGTTTACTCCCAGGTCTCGTCCTACTGGATTTTGGTTTTGTGCCCTTGTGTACTCCTTGTGTCCCTTTGTCTTCCTCGTGCCCTCCATCCTTGCAGTTTTCTCCCTTCGTCCGCCCTAGGTTTTTGCGGGAGTTTTTCTTGAGGACACCTGGGGGTGTCCTTGGGGGAGGGTGTACTGTAAGGATAGCTCCATCCTGTGGTCATCCCTTGTCATTACACATTGTTTCCTCGTCCGTGCTGTAATTAATTTCTCCTTGTGTTTACAGCGGTTTGTAATTATGTCCTGGTCTTGTCTGTGTATATATATAGTTGGTCTGTGAGTCTTGTCCTTTGTCGGTACATCATCGGGTATCCTCCTGTATCTCGTTCCTATTTCATGTAAGTGTTATTGCTACCTCGACAGCTGTTTATTTATTATTATTAAAATGTTTATTTTTATATAACTTCCTGATCTTGGAGATTCTGTCTGCACCATTGGGTTTTATCTAGTCTTTCTGAGCTACTCCTGACAAATACTGATAATTTAAGTTACAGAATTTAATGCATTCCTGTATTATTTGTTCCTATTTTTGGTATAAATATCAAACGATGCAAAAAAAATTGAAACAGTACAGAACCTAAAATTATTGTTTTAAATAAATGTTTTATTTTTTTACATTGTTGTTTAATATTCTTTGTTTTAAATTATTGTTTTAAATAAATGTTCCACTCCTCCCTGTGCTGCCACCTTACTGTGGTGGAGGGGTTTGAGTGTCCCAATGATCCTAGGAGCTATGCTGTCAGGGGCTTCAGGCCCCTAGTAGGGTCGCCAAAGGCCGACAGGTCCTAGGTGAGGGACCAGACAAAGTGCAGCCCAAAGACCCCTTATGATGAACAAAATAAATGAATGTTCCCTCGCCCAGACGTGGGTCACCGGGGCCCCACTCTGGAGCCGGGCCCAGAGGTGGGGCACGTTGGCGAGCGCCTGGTGGCCGGGCTTTTACCCATGGAGCCCGGTCGGGCACAGCCCGAAGAGGAGGTGGATCCCCCTTCCCATGGGCTCACCACCTGTGGGAGGGGCCAAAGGGGTTGGTGCAATGTGGGATGGGTGGTGGCCGAGGGCGGGGACCCTGACGGTCTGATCCTCGGCTACAGAAGCTGGCTATTGGGATGTGGAATGTCACCTCTCTGGTGGGGAAGGAGCCTGAGCTAGTGTGTGAGGTTGAGAGGTTCCGGCTAGAAATAGTCGGACTCACCTCAACGCATGGCTCTGGCTCTGGAACCAGTTTCCTTGAGAGGGGTTGGACACTCTTCCACTCTGGAGTTGCCCCTGGTGAGAGGCGCCGAGCAGGAGTGGGCATATTTGTTGCTTCCCATCTTGGTGCCAGTATGTTGGGATTCACCCCGGTGAACGAGAGGGTAGCCTCCCTTCGCCTACGTGTGGGGGGACGGGTCCTGACTGTTGTTTGTGCCTATGCGCCAAACGGCAACTCAGATTACCCACCCTTTTTGGAGTCTGTGGAAGGGGTATCGGAGAGTGTGCCTCCTGGGCAGTGTTGTCAGATCTCGCGACAGAAATAAGCGACCAGCCCCATGAAAACAAGCACAAACAAGCAACTCGCTCTTTAAAAACAAGCACAAAAAAAACCAACTGGCGACCCACCCCAAATGGCAGTTTTTAAACAGTATAAACATAAATTTGTTATGGCATTACATATGCTAAACACTTTGAAGAACATATCCACTCTATCCACTCAGCTGAGGAGCTTTATCAAATCAATGAAACAGACTGTCTGACACAGACAGTGTGTTTCATTGAATTGATAAAGCTCCTCGGATGAGAAGCGAAACGTCTTCTGTAACAAATAAAGTCCAGTTGATCTTGTATTGAACGCCTTTTTTGAATTTCTCCCATTCTTTATTATATTTTCCCCCATATTTCTCCCACTTATTGGAGCTCATTTTAGTGTGGTCTTGTCACTCTAGACAAAGAATAAAGAACAAAGAATAACAAGCCCAAACAAGCGATTTTACAACCGGCGCAAACCCAAGAAACCGTGACAAGCGACTCACCAAAATTATAAGCAACTTCGGAAAATAGAAGGCCCAAAGTCGCTTATAATAAGCGGACTTGGCAACTATGCTGCTGGGGACTCCCTTGTTCTACTGGGGGACTTCAACGCTCACGTGGGCAATGACAGACCTGGAGGGGTGTGGTTGGGAGGAACGGCCCCGCTGATCTGAACCCAAGTGATTTTCTGTTATTGGACTTCTGTGCTCGTCATGGATTGTCCATAACGAACACCATGTTCAATAAAGCATAAGGGTGTCCATATGTGCTCTTGGCACCAGGACACCCTAGGTCGCAGTTCGATGATCGACTTTGTTGTCGTCTCATCTGATCTGCGGCCGCATGTCTTGGACACTCGGGTGAAGAGAGGGGCGGAGCTGTCAACTGACCACTACCTGGTGGTGAGTTGGCTCCGATGGTGGGGGAGGATGCCGGTCAGACCTGGCAGACCCAAACGTATTGTGAGGGTCTGCTGGGAACGTCTGGCAGAGTCTCCCGTAAGACGGAGCTTTAACTCCCACCTCCGGGAGAGCTTTGAACACGTTCCGAGGGAGGCGGGGGACATTGAGTCCGAGTGGGCCATGTTCCGCGCCTCTATTGTCGAGGCAGCTTATCAGAGTTGTGGCCGCAAGGTTGTTGGTGCCTGTCGTGGTGGCAACCCTCGAACCCGGTGGTGGACACCGGCGGTGAGGGATGCTGTCAAGCTGAAGAAGGAGTCCTATTGGGCCTTTTTGGCCTGTGGGACCCCGGAAGCAGCTGATGAGTACTGGCAGTCCAAAAGAGATCTCGGTCTCAACGGGCTCTACCTGGTAAAATAAAGGTGATTGATTGATTGAAACGGCATGCAGCTCGGGTGGTTGCTGAGGCAAAAAGTTAGGCGTGGGAGGAGTTAGGAGACCATGAAGAATGACTTCTGTGCGGCTTCGAGGCGATTCTGGTCCAACATANACGGCATGCAGCTCGGGTGGTTGCTGAGGCAAAAACTCGGGCGTGGGAGGAGTTCGGAGAGGCCATGGAGAATGACTTCCGTACGGCTTCGAGGCGATTCTGGTCCACCATCCGGCGTCTCAGGGGGGGAAAGCGGTACGCCACCAACACTATTTATAGTGGGGGTGGCGTGCTGCTGACTTCAACTCGGGATGTTGTGAATCGGTGGGCAGAATACTTCGAAGACCTCTTCAATCCCACTGGCACGTCTTCCACTGAGGAAGCGGAGCCTGGGGGACTTTGGGTCGGGCTCTCAATGGTGTGCAAAGAGAATAACCTTCACATGAATGTGAAGAAGACAAAGGAGATGATTGTGGACTTCAGAAGGAACAAACAAACCCACACCCCACTGAACATAAGTGGATCTACAGTGGAAGTGGTCTCCAGCTACAAGTACTTGGGTGTACACTTGAATGATAACCTCAGCTGGAGCAACAACACCACCAGCCTGATCAAGAAAGGTCATCAGAGACTCTACTTCCTCAGACGGCTGAGACGAGCTGGTCTGAGTAGCCCAGTCCTCACCTCCTTCTACAGGTGTGCAGTGGAGAGCATCCTGTGCTCCAGCATCAACGTGTGGCATGGAGGCTGCACAGCTGCAGAAAGAAAAGCTCTACAGAGAGTGGTGAAGGCTGCACAGAAGATGTTGGAGTCAGTCTCCCCACCATCACAGACATTTACACCTCCAGATGCAGGAAAAGAGCCACCTGCATCATGAAGGACCACACTCACCCAGCACACTCACTCTTTGCCCCACTCCTTCAGGACGACGGTTAAGGAGCATCAAATGTAGAACCACTAGACTGAGGAACAGCTTCTACCCTGAGGCTGTTGGACTCATGAATAAATAAATAATAAGAATAATCACTGCAAAATATCACATCATGCTGATGCTGATCTGTTTTCTTGTTGCTACGTTCATCTGTGACCATCTGCTCATACAGACTCGTGTTCGTGCTGCTGTTTGTAATGATGCTGGTGAAGATTCTCAGTTGTCCAGGACATGATAAAATCAAAAAGGCGTTCAATACAAGATCAACTGGACTTTATTTGTAACAGAAGACGTTTCACTTCTCATCCGAGGAGCTTTATCAATTCAATGAACCAGACTGTGTGCGCGTGGATTTATAACAGGAGTCACGCACCAACATATGTAAATTGCAAGCTGAGGTAACACATACATGTAAATTGACAGATCACACCTTAACAGTAGGGAGTTCCCTTGAAGTCTCTGACAGAAGACACAACTGTATGTAAATTGACAAAAAACACCTCATAGCCCAACAACAGAGGTTTCTCAACAAACTTTGTTAGTCTAATTCACAGACAAGACACCTCTGCTCCCATCCGGTGTAAAAAGTTTGTGAATCAGCCCCAAAACTGAGTTATAAGTCTTGGAAAGTTGAAATCTCAGACCTCCTCCTCTGTTAAGAGAGGGTTTTTCTCTCTTAACATACACAGCTTCCTTCACACCCCTCTCAAACCATCTGTGCTCTCGGTCCAAAATTTGTACATTTTCATCCTTAAAAGAGTGACCCTTGTCCGTGAGGTGGAGGTGAACAGCTGAGTTTTGTCCAGAGGAGGAGGCTCTCCTGTGTTGGGACATTCGTCTGTGAAGAGGCTGCTTCGTTTCTCCAATGTAACGGTCTGGGCAGTCCTCGCTGCACTGGACTGCATACACCACACCACTCTGTTTGTGTGTCGGGGTTCTGTCCTTAGGGTGGACCAGCCTCTCTCTGAGAGTCCTGCTGGGTTTGAGGTGTACTGGGATGTTGTGTTTGTTGAAAATCCTTCTGAAATTCTCTGAGACTCCAGCAACATAAGGAATGACAATGTTTTTCCGTCGGTTAGCATTTTTCTTTTGATTATTGTGTTTGGCAGATTTCCTCGCTGACTTGACAAAAGCCCAGTTAGGATATCCACATGTTTGCAGCGATTTGTTGATGTGTTTCTGTTCCTTTTCCTTCCCTTCTGTCCTTGTGGGGATGTGTTCTGCCCGATGCTGTAAAGTTCTGATGACAGAAAGTTTGTGCTCCAGTGGATGGTGAGAGTCAAACAGGAGATATTGGTCTGTGTGGGTTGGTTTTCTGTAAACTTTAATGTTGAGACTGTCCTCTCTTTCCATGTGAACCAAACAGTCCAAAAAAGGCAGCTTATTGTCATTAGCATCCTCTCTGGTGAACTTGATGATGTTATCGACCGAGTTAATGTGTCTGGTGAACGCTTCCACCTCCCTGGCTTGGATTTTGACCCAGGTGTCATCCACATAACGGAACCAATGGCTTGGAGTTGTCCCCTCATAGGAGTTAAGGGCTCTCTGTTCCACTCCTCCATGTAAAGGTTGGCAACAATGGGTGACACTGGAGATCCCATGGCATACCCATTTCTGAAGCAGTAGAAACCGTCAAAAAACGACTTCTACAGGACAAGGATTTGGACAAAAGGACCAACTTAACCCCAGACCACATCTGCACCCTGCTGGATCTCTGCCTCTCCACCACTTATTTCAAGTTCAATGACTGTTTTTACAGACAGAAGCACGGCTGTGCCATGGGATCTCCAGTGTCACCCATTGTTGCAAACCTCTACATGGAGGAAGTGGAACAGAGAGCCCTTAACTCCTATGAGGGGACAACTCCAAGCCATTGGTTCCGTTATGTGGATGACACCTGGGTCAAAATCCAAGCCAGGGAGGTGGAAGCGTTCACCAGACACATTAACTCGGTTGATAACAACATCAAGTTCACCAGAGAGGATGCTAACGATAACAAGCTGCCTTTTTTGGACTGTTTGGTGCATATGGAGGGAGAGGACAGTCTCAACATTGAAGTTTACAGAAAACCAACCCACACAGACCAGTATCTTCTGTTTGACTCTCACCATCCACTGGAGCACAAACTTTCTGTCATCAGAACCTTACAGCATCGGGCAGAACACATCCCCACAAGGACAGAAGGGAAGGAAAAGGAACAGAAACACATCAACAAATCGCTGCAAACATGTGGATATCCCAACTGGGCTTTTGTCAAGTCAGCAAGGAAATCTGCTAAACACAATAATCAACAGAAAAATGCTAACAGACGGAAAAACATTGTCATTCCTTATGTTGCTGGAGTCTCAGAGAATTTCAGAAGGATTTTCAACAAACACAACATCCCAGTACATTTCAAACCCAGCAGGACTCTCAGACAGAGGCTGGTGCACCCTAAGGACAGAACCCCCACACACAAACAGAGTGGTGTGGTGTATGCAGTCCAGTGCAGCGAGGTCTGCTCAGACCGTTACATTGGAGAAACGAAGCAGCCTCTTCACAGACGAATGTCCCAACACAGGAGAGCAACCTCCTCTGGACAAAACTCAGCTGTTCACCTCCACCTCACGGACAAGGGACACTCATTTGAGGATGAAAATGTGCAAATTTTGGACCGAGAGCACAGATGGTTTGAGAGGGGTGTGAAGGAAGCTGTGTATGTTAAGAGAGAAAAACCTTCTCTTAACAGAGGAGGAGGTCTGAGATTTCAACTTTCCAAGACTTACAACTCAGTTTTGGGGCTGATTCACAAACGTTTTACACCGGATGGGAGCAGAGATGTCTTGTCTGTGAATTAGACTAGCAAAGTTTGTTGAGAAACCTCTGTTGTTGGGCTGTGAGGTGTTTTTTGTCAATTTACATACAGTTGTTGTGTCTTCTGTCAGAGACTTCAAGGGAACTCCCTACTGTTAAGGTGTGATCTGTCAATTTACATGTATGTGTTACCTCAGCTTGCAATTTACATATGTTGGTGCGTGACTCCTGTTATAAATCCACGCGCACACAGTCTGGTTCATTGAATTGATAAAGCTCCTCGGATGAGAAGCGAAACGTCTTCTGTTACAAATAAAGTCCAGTTGATCTTGAATTGAACGCCTTTTTGTTTGTAATGATGTTTTTCTATTACATTAGTGCTTAGTGTATTTCTAGTTTATGTTTTTCTTAGTTATATCCTAGATGTAATTACTGTTTTTCTCTTACATTTTGTTGTTGGATGTAACTGGGACCCTGTGTACATAATCTCGTTTCATCAAATGTACCACATGCGGTGCAAATTCATATTCAACCTTTATTTAGTCAGGTAAATGTCATTGAGCCTCGAGGGCTTATTTACAAAAGCGACCTGCTACAAACTAAAGAATGATGAACAGCAATGGTAGAATTTCCTTAAACAACAAACTACAGAAAAAAAAACATAGGAGAGAAATAGAAAGTGAAATGCAAAGTATCAAAACTAGCAAAACACCACAAGGTAGATGTACAAAATCAAAAACAAGAACATATCTGCAATGGTTTTTGCCAGGATTCCAAAAGATTCTTAAAACCATTTAGGGAGGCATGTACCACATGCGGTGCAAATGACAATAAAGACTCTCTGACTCTGACTCAATCTCTGGTGCTGAGGTCACCGAGGTGGTTAAAAAGCTCCGCGGTGGCAGGGCTCCAGGGGTGGATGAGATTCGCCCTGGAGTTCCTTAGGGCTCTGGATGTTGTGGGGTTGTGTTGGCTTACGCGACTCTGCAATATCGCGTGGACATCGGGGGCAGTTCCCTTGGATTGGCAGACTGGGGTGGTGGTTCCCCTATTCAAAAAGGGGGACCGTAGGGTGTGTTCCAACTATAGGGGGATCACACTCTTAAGCCTCCCTGGTAAGGTCTATTCAGGGGTTCTGGAGAGGAGGGTCCGTCGGATAGTCGAACCTCGGATTCAGGAGGAACAGTGTGGTTTTCGTCCTGGTCGTGGAACACTGGACCAGCTCTACACCCTCAGCAGGTCCTGGAGGGTGCGTGGGAGTTTGCCCAACCAGTTTACATGTGCTTTGTGGACTTGGAGAAGGCATTCGACCGCGTCCCTCGGGGGGTTCTGTGGGGGGTACTCCGGGAGTATGGGGTACCAGGCCCTTTGATAAGGGCTGTTAGGTCCCTGTACGACCGGTGTCAGAGCTTGGTCCGCATTGCCGGCAGTAAGTCAGGCTTGTTTCCAGTGAGAGTTGGACTCCGCCAAGGTTGCCCTTTGTCACCGATTCTGTTCATAACTTTTATGGACAGAATTTCTAGGCGCAGCCAAGGTGTTGAGAGGATCCGTTTTGGTGGCCTTAGAATCGCTTCTCTGTTTTTTGCAGATGATGTGGTCCTATTGGCTTCATCAGATCGTGATCTACAGCTTTCACTGGAGCGGTTTGCAGCCGAGTGTGATGCGGCCGGGATGAGGATCAGTTCCTCCAAATCCGAGGCCATGGTCTTGAGCCGGAAAAGGGTAGCATGCCCTCTCCGGGTCGGGGAGGAGGTCCTGCCCCAAGTGGAGGAGTTTAAGTATCTCGGGGTCTTGTTCACGAATGAGGGAAAACTGGAGCGTGAGATCGATAGGCGGATAGGTGCAGCGTCCGCAGTGAAGCGGGCGCTGTACCGGTCTGTCGTGGTGAAGAGAGAGCTGAGTCGAAAGGCAAAGCTCTCAATTTACCGATCGATCTACGTTCCCACCCTCATCTATGGTCATGAGCTTTGGGTTGTGACCGAAAGCCTTTCTGGGTGGAGTTTGCATGTTCTCCCCGTGCATGCGTGGGTTTCCTCCGGGTACTCCGGTTTCCTCCCACAGACCAAAAAACATGCTTGTTAGGCTGATTGGTGACTCTAAATTGACCCTAGGTGTGAGTGTGAGAGTGGATGGTTGTTTGGTGTGAGTGAGACAGGTCCCTCTTGTAAATGAGTCCCCGTGACTCAACGAGGCTAGCCTTTATAAATAAAGGTTGAATGAAAGAACAAGATCTCTGATACAAGCGGCTGAAATGAGTTTTCTCCGCAGGGTGTCTGGACTCTCCCTTAGAGATAGGGTGAGAAGCTCAGTCATCCGGGAGGGACTCGGAGTAGAGCCGCTGCTTCTCCACATCGAGAGGAGCCAGTTGAGGTGGCTCGGGCATCTGGTTAGGATGCCTCCTGGACGCCTCCCTGGTGAGGTGTTCCGGGCATGTCCCACCGGGAGGAGACCCAGAGGAAGACCCAGGACACGCTGGAGGGACTATGTTTCTCGGCTGGCCTGGGAACGCCTTGGGATTCCCCCAGAGGAGCTGCTCCAAGTGGCTGGGGAGAGGGAAGTCTGGGCCTCCTTACTTAGGCTGCTACCCCCGCGACCCAACCCCGGATAAGCGGAAGAGAATGGATGAATGGATGGTGATAACTTAAAAGTCTTTGCTATTTTACGCTGGGTAACACCATTCTGTATTGCTGCACTATCTTTCTGTGCAACAATGGTGGAATTGGTGATCCTCTTACCATCTTGTCTTCTGAGAGACACTGACACTCTGAGAAGCTCTTTTTATACCAATCATGTTGTCAATTGACCTAATTAGTGTTAATTGGTCTTCCAGCTGTTAGTTATATGCTCAGTTGCCTTTTTCCAGCCACTTATTGCTACTTGTCCCAACTCGTCTAGTGGTTCTACACTTAATGCCCCTCATCCTCTGTCCTGAGGGGAGTGGGGCAAAAAGTGTGTGTGCAAGGTTTGTGGGGTCCTTCATGATGCAAGTGGCTCTTTTCCTGCATCTGGAGGTGTAAATGTCTGTGATGGTGGGGAGACTGACTCCAACATCTTCTGTGCAGCCTTCACCACTCTCTGTAGAGCTTTCCTCTCTTCAACTGTGCAGCCTCCATGCCACACGTTGATGCTGGAGCACAGGATGCTCTCCACTGCACACCTGTAGAAGGAGGTGAGGACTGGGCTGCTCAGACCAGCTCGTCTCAGCCGTCTGAGGAAGTAGAGTCTCTGATGACCTTTCTTGATCAGGCTGGTGGTGTTGTTGCTCCAGCTGAGGTTATCATTCAAGTGTACACCCAAGTATTTGTAGCTGGAGACCACTTCCACTGCAGATCCACTTATGTTCAGTGGGGTGTGTGTTGTTCCTTCTGAAGTCCACAATCATCTCCTTTGTCTTCTTCACATTCATGTGAAGATTATTCTCTTTGCACCAGCTCTCCAGATGTTCCACCTCCTGTCTGTAGCTGGACTCATCATTGTTTGTGATGCATCCCACCACCGCTGTATCATCTGCAAACTTTATGTGACAGTGATAAGAAAAAGCCTGTTTCTGACAACTATTTTCTGTTACTTTAAAGCTCCACTGACATCATCTTTTAACTTTCCATAAAATGGCACAACATATATATATATATATTAAGATTGACCTCTGATCGTTTTTGCTAAAACAATGTGAAATTAATGAAAATTCCTCTCCAAAATAGTTTAAAATTAGCGCCGTTTTGTTACACGGTAAATTCGGGTTTTTCCGGTCACGTGATTGTGACGTCAGACACAGATCTCTGCTCCAACAGCACATTTAATACAATGGAGAAAGATCCAAACATGTCCGTCGAATTTAGCCATTTAAAACTTTAAATTTGAGCGATTTGGATTTAGTTCGTGAAGAAGAAGTTATTTTGAGTGATCAAAAATCAAACAGCAATGTTTCTTTTGTCCGTGCTGCCTTTTTTTTCAGGAGAGGTTTCACATTCAAAAAGCGAACAGCAGATGTCAGCAAAGCCATTGTGATTCCTCTTACAGAGCACTGTAAGAGGAATCACAATGGCTTTGCTGACATCTGCTGTTCACTCCATGAATAACTTCTTCTTCACGAACTAAAGCCAAATCGCTCAAATCTAAAGTTTTAAATGGCTAAATTCGACGGACGTGTTTGGATCTTTCTCCATTGTATTAAATGTGCCGTTGGAGAAGAGCTCTGTGTCTGACGTCACAATCACGTGACCGGAAAAACCCGAATTTACCGTGTAACAAAACGGCGCTAATTTTAAACTATTTTGGAGAAGAATTTTCATTAATTTCACATTGTTTTAGCAAAAACGATCAGAGGTCAATCTTAATATATATATATATGTTGTGCCATTTTATGGAAAGTTAAAAGATGATGTCAGTGGAGCTTTAATGCAAGAGCATTAAAAGTGCCTTCAAATCAGCTGTTGTTCGCACAAGACACAATGCAGAATCAACTACACTACATAAGGCTGATTGGTGACTCTGAATTGTCTAGGCGTGAGTGAGAGTGAATGGTTGTTCGTCTTGTTTGTCTCTACATGTCCCTGTGATGGACTGGAGACCTGTCCAGGGTGTACCCCGCCCCTCGCACAGTGATTGCTGGACATGAACACCGGCGATCCCTGTGACCCAAAACTGGAAGAAGCAGATAAATATAATAGATGGATGGGCAACATGCCAATTAAACTAAGAGAGATATGTAACCTTTGTAAACTGTGCTTAAAGGTCCACTGACATAATTTTTTTACTATTCATAAAATTGCTCAATATATAAATATA
>JBBPBX010056577.1:0-22718 GCA_038048925.1 Garcialebias charrua
CAACCCTGGTTAGGCTCAACCAGAGCCGTATATATAGAGAGTTCTGACACTCTTTGAAGTCGCCAACTGGCAGTCAATCGTTCCAAACAACGGCCATGGAAACCTTGTGGAGCTGCGCCCTCTGGCGGCAACGGAGCGCTACTGCAGGCAGAGTCAGACTGTTAAACAGAGCATGGAACAAATCGCCCCCTCCATGACCCACGTGACTTCCGCATTCCATTCTTACAACGGATCTCTATGGAAGTGTCGCAACTCTCACTTTATATGGCTCTGGGCTCAACCAGAGCCATATATAGAGAGAGTTCTGACACTCTTTGATGTCGCCGAAAGGCGGTCAATCGTTCCAAACAACGGCTATGGAAACCTTGTGGAGCTGCGCCCTCTGGCGGCGACGGAGCGCTACTGCAGGCAGAGTCAGACTGTTAAACAGAGCCATGGAACAAATCGCCCCCTCCATGACCCACGTGACTTCCGCATTCCATTCTTACAACGGAACTCTATGGAAGTGTCGCAACTCTCACTTTATATGGCTCTGGGCTCAACCCACTTCTGTATTAAACACATGACTGTTGTTTTTCATGATTTCATCTCATCTTTTGTTTATATGTTATTAATTTCATGTGTACAGCACTTTGTTGCAGCTGTGGTTTTTTAAATGGCTTTATAAATAAAGTATAATTGTTATTTTTATGTTTTAGTTCAATTTTTAGTGTATTTGCGATCTCTCCCAACGCGCCGCCGGCAAAAATTAAACGAGCATACCCCCGGCGTAGAGACCGGTTGCGACGGGACCCTCTTCTGGCTTGATGGAGCGGAGCTTCAACTGTACAGCCTCACTGAAGCCTCACAGGAGCCTCGCAGCAGCGAGGACCTTCTCCTTACGGATTAATTTACGGGAGACACTTGGTGAACTTTGTGTTGTCTTGACTGGAACAGCGATAACTCCCAAAATCGCCGCGTGAAACGAGCGGAGCTGGCTAACACCGGAAGAGGAACAAGCTAACATTAGCATCTGATTCTGGTGGTCTCATGCTAAAAGGAGCAGCAAATTGCGGCGCGCTCAGACGGGTTTCGGTAAGTTATCTTAAGCTAGCACTAACAGTAAGTCAAATGAGTAATAAAAAAAGAGCTAATTTTAAAACAACAACACATTACAGATACTGGCTGTTACAGAGGGCGTAAACAGATCTTTGAAGGGCGTGGACTTCAGAACTTCTATCAGAAACCGGTCGTTCAAAACGAAAGTTAAAAATGGCAGAATTAAAAAGGTATAATTGATTATCTAAGAATTATTTTGTGCATTAAATTGAAGGAATAGGGTCTGGATAGCCCACAGAAATACCATAAAAATTTAAAAAACCCATCTGAGGTCCCCTTTAAGCGGAGTATAACTTGTTAGCTGCCTTAATGTTGGTATGAGACTAGTTTATAGTTTATTTATTTACCTGATGGAGCCGAAGAGGTAAGCGATTAGCGAAAAGTTCGGCGGAGCGTTTTGCAGACGGACCACTCTGTACTTCCGGTCGGATACGAAGCGAAAATAATCTGGTGGAGCGCGTCAAAGACGGGACACTATTTTACTTCTCCACCCTCCTTTGCATGATAGAAAATTATTGCAAGTGCTGCACTGACCTGACTGGTCATTTTATTAATTAGTACGCTTTCGATCCCGGAGGCACACTTCCGGTGGATTCTTCTTCGTTGGTTTTCGGCGGCGGCTACTTCCGGTCGGCTAACTAAACTAGCATCGAACATTGGAATCGCAAATTAATATTTTGAACGATTTCGGGAAAACCGGACAGTTAGTCCCGGTTCCGAACGATTCTCGATGCCCAACCCTATTCACGAGTCTCAAATGGCGAGTCCGAGTCGAGTTGGAAGTCTTTTGAATGCAAGTCCGAGTCGAGTCTGAAGTCTCTGTTTTTGCGACTTAAGTGCGACTCGAGTCCGAGTCCCAAACTCGAGTCCCCATCTCTGCCATGAGGGATGGGGGGCTGCTTGCAGACGCCTCTGTGCCTGTCCTCTACAGACGGAGCAGAGGCACCCTGCCGGGGCTCATTGATTAGGCTAACACCCCGTGAGCCGTGAGGGAGGGGGGGAAACGGCCCCCTCCCTTTATGACGGCTGGCAGGCCAAAGGGACCTGTTCTGCTGAAGTTACTTGTGTTTTGTTGTTGTTGTTTTTTTTGAGAGTCAATAAAACAGAGAGGGGCTGTTTTTTTAGCTTTATTCATGCTTAAGTGTAACGACATGTTTGATTTTATGTCACTCATAGCAGGAAAAACATGATTTGTGCATGCAACAGAGTTACCAGCTTTTTGTACCGTGCTACAAATAAAGTCTGGACATGAACGGATCATTCCCCTTACCGCTTGGGTAGGTGACCGTGTACAGTCAAGAGGTGAACCTGGTTCATCAGGCACGCTTTTGTCTGTCATCCCGGTTCGCGAGGAGGCCCTGTGTCTGACCGCCTGGCAGGGGACAAACCTGTTTTTGCTCCATGCATGTTCGGTGCAAAGTGGGACCGGCAGTGGTCTCTGCCGATGCTCATCCTTGTACACCGGCTGCTTCTGCGGTGGGGCACGCATTGCCGAGCGGTGTAGAGGCTGCGCAGGTCTGCCTCCAACAGACTCCCTTGGGGGGGGGGCGAAGCTTCTCCTGGGAATGCCCACCCGGAGAGCTTCAGCCTGTTTGCGCCTTTGGTCCAGCTTGGTCTGAATTCGATCCAAAGCTTTCCCAAACAATCCCGTCGGCTCTATTGAGTGATGGAGAAAAGGCACCTTTTGTCCCTCGGGGAGATCAGTTAAAGTCATCCAGAGATAGCGTATCGCGATGACCACTTCCGCCATGCCTCTGCCTTGAGCAACAGCGGCTGTCCCCATCATACGGAGCACGGTCTGTTGCCCTGCGGGCTTCATCCAGCAAGTCAGCGGCAGCTTGCTTGTCCGTCGTTACCTGGAGCTGTTGCAGCTTTTCAGCTAGGTAAGCCTGCATCAACGCGGACTTGTTCATGGCGCGCGCCGTGAGTCCCTGAGCTCTGTAGCATTTCTCAAGCAGAGAAGCTGAGGCTTGACAAGCTTTGCTGGGAAGTTGGTTTTGTCCCGGATGACTTGGGAGCCAGGTGAGACACCAGTGTGTCCTCAATTTGAGGCACGTTGGCTATTCCCACCTCATCCATCCCGTCCACGTCGAGGAACTGTGAGAGTGGTAAGAGCATGGGAGCTCTGGGCTGAGGCCAGGTGCAAGTTAGTTCTGTGAGGAAGTCCGGGAACACGGGCATCCTTTGCCTCGTGGCGGCCTGCTGCTTTGAGAAAAAATAGCTTCCAGCCAGCCTCGTGACCTGTTGACGAGGCGGAGGCTCTGGCCATGGAATGTGCAGCGCGTCCGCTGCTCTGTGGCACAGGTCGAACAGAGCAGGGATGGAAAAGTCAGTTTCCGGAAGCACAGGTACCGGGGTCTGGGAGAGGTCTTCTCCCTTTTCCTCGAGTTCTACATCTGCGTCCTCCACGGAAAATTCGTCTGAGGCTGAAATCGAGATCTTGTCCTCGTTCATCATGCCTCGAGTGTCGAATTCGACTGTTAAATCCACCATAGGAGCCAGCACATCAGGGCTGTCACCCCATTCGACTCGTGTGCTGTCGTGCAGAGCCATGTTCTCGAGCTCCGGCGTGGGAGTGAGGGGCTCGGTGGTGTCCGCATCCGTTGGCACTGCTGGGGCGCCCATGGCCTTGGCGACGAGGTCAACCCGGTGCTGTAGCACCGCATCCAGCATCTGGCTGCAGTGTGGGCAAAAATCAGGCGTATCCAGCGGTGTTTTTGCGTGTAACATTCCCAGGCAGACTGGACAGGTCTCATGGGTGTCCGTCGCCGTGAGGGAAAAACCGCATCCGCTAGGACAGGCGTGCGAGGTTGGGCTCGCTGTCCTGCTGGTTTTCCTTGGAAGTCTTGTCTTTCGCTTTCCTTTCTCCGGAGGCATGTCCAAGATAAGGCGAGCGAGTCCTTCCAGAATTCTTTTTCTTTGAATTTGTTTAGACGTCTCCTCCGTCGCATCGCTTTCGCTGGCTAGCCCACTACGAATTAGCAGGGGTAGCGGTTGTGACGCAGTTAGCGCCGTCGAGCGAAGCAGTCTGTGGAGAGAGGAGAAGAAAATACTTTGGGGTTAAGAAAATGTGCCGGACTAGCTTTCGCTAGTCCAGCAGTGCGCAGGAATAATTCTCTGTGTGCTCTATGTAGGGAGCAAGCTCACCTCTGGTTGAGCGATGAAGCAACAGAGAAGTCCCGCGAAGAGAGGTAGTTCAGGTTTAAGCGATGTGAAGGGCAAAAAAGAGAAAGATGGATGGGCGTCAGTCGCTTAAATACCCAGAGGGCGGGGCCTCTGGCGCAACGTTGACGCCCTAGCCGTAAAGGCGTGAATGTATTCCTTCAGGTAATCGCGCGGGGGTGCAATTCCCATAGCAAGTATGTTGCACAGAGAGAACTTGACTGAAAGGGATTTTACCTTAAGTATTGCAGAGACTTACAGTTTGTCGCTTGAATTTTAAGCATGTTTAAAAACCTTTGTGCAGCACATTTTCTCTTAAAACAACCACAGAGTTGTCGTGGGCATCTCAAGTCTCTCTTAACTATAATGCACAGGTCTCCAACCTCCAACCCATTTTAGTGTTGTTTCATTTCAGTCTTTGGTTAGTCTAATGCTTGGAATTCTTCCATTTCTGGGGGGTTCCTGCTTAACATTTCATAAATTATAAAAAAAATACATAAGCTGGGTCTTACTTACTTGCTATTTGTTCCACATGGTACTTTCATTCATGCTGAGGTCTTAGAGTAGACTATACAGTATTAGACAAAATGTTCTACTACAAAATAGGGTTGAGAAGGCCTCAGCAGACCACTGGAATCCTGAACTCACTTTAAGAGACACCTGTGTTTAGTTTTGGGCAAAAATCCCTGTACATCCAATGGTAGTCAAAACAGGTTGTAACTTCCTGTCCTTCTAGATGAGTTCCACAAAGCTGACTTTGTGAGACACGTTCAGTGTTCTGTCCATTTTCTGATGTGTTTTGTGTTGTCCATCTATGTTTGGTGGACAAAGACTTACGGCTTTGAGATAAGCATGAGGCTGCTTGTCACCCACCGACTCTTCTCACTAGCTGCCTCCTCACTGACCCCTGAAGTAGTCACAGTGACTTTCAGCTGCCTTTCGTGGTGCACAGCACCCTGGCCTGGCTTGTCCTCTCCTCATAGCATATCTTTTGTAATGAGTAAGCAACCCCCACAGAAATATGAGTAAACTCAGGCCCTCAACGCTGACCTGGTAACGAACTGAGACCTGGTGATATTAATGCAATTTGGGGTCTGTGGTTTTAGCTGTATTGAATTTATGATTTCTGACTTGTTGGTGGGGTATTTCACTTTCTGTTCAGACTGGTGAATGAGGCGAAAGTGCTTCTCAATTTTACTTGCATAAACAGGTGCCATACACAAATTTCCTTTAAAAGTTGAATCACTGACTTGCACCATTTGCAGCAATAATCACAGCATATTATTTTCCATATAAATACTTGTGTGTTAGCTAAATATCTCATGAAACACTCAATGGGGTCTCTTGTGCTCTGCAGGTAGAAGTTTCTGTCTGTATTTTCAGAAACAAATAAGCATTAACAATAAATTAATTACACACAACGTGGTTTGGAGAAGTAGATCTGAAACGATCAGCAGAGAGAAACTTTTTTCCAGGTTGGAGATCAGGCTCCCAGTCTTGGCTGCAGGGCGGCCTGAATAAAAGGTATCACCCACACAGAGCCTTTGTTCTTGTCCTTTGTGTAGGTCCACTGGCGCAGGAGGAAGAAGAAATAATGGCTCGCGGTGATGGTGAGACTTGATGAGGCCAGTGCAGAAATACAGCGTGCTAAATGATGCATTATTATAGTGATTCCATAATGGCGTTCTAATTGGGCCTAGGCAGCCCGGCAGCAGAGTTTTATGCCAATCATTTCTTTGTCTGTAGCACTCTGTCTGTTCTGTCCTCCTTTTACTTTTCATTCAGTCCTTGTTTATCTGTCACTTTTTCATCTTCCCATTTTTCTTAATCTGTTATCACAACCTATATACGTGTGTGTGTGTGTGTTTGTTTGTGTGTGTGTGTGTGTGTGTGTGTGTGTGTGTAGTTTTACAAAAGATGAGTAAATATAACAAGGATTGGGATTCTTGGTGCAGAAGACTTAGGTATGAGATCACAAAATCTGCACCAATCATCTGCTGAGGAAAGCCCAGCAGAAAGATAGACTGTGAGAACAACAATAAATAAAAAGCTCCTTTCTTAAAAGTCATGTTGTGTAATGTATTTTTGAAGAAGGAAAAATATGGCAAGTTTGCAAACCTAACAACGCTTATTTTAAACTTAAAGGATTTCTTGAATAAGTATAACATTATTTCAGTCATAGCGTAAAACATTTTTGCATTTAAACGTGTTGACCCATACATGGAATGTATTGTCCGAGACAGGCTGTTGTCAAAAACATTGCAACATAAATAACCCTAACAGAATTAAACTCCGTTAGAATAAGTAGTGTACAGTTATCTCTTTACTACCGCAATTAGACAGGGAAGTGCCGATAACAATGGAAAATAAAAGCTACAATAGGAGAAACTCAAATTTTGATACAGTTGTTTGTGACTGTGAGGGGTTATCTTATAATTAGGTAAACACAAGTTAATTGATTAAAAAGCACATTCAATACAGGCTTTCAAACTGCAAAAGAGTACAGTTCAATTTATTAAGAAAACAAGAAAATTGGAATGCAAGAAATTAGATAATGCAAAACCAACAAAAAAGAAGAAAGGAGCCAATGTTCTCATACATAAAAATGAAGAAAAGGCTTGTTTACAACTATAAATGGAGCTGATTTGAACGGTATTTATGTAAATATATAAAATCTGGTCCTTCTAAGTTCCCTCACTAGGGTCCTCGATGGGCCATGGGAGTTTGCCCATCCATTCTACATGTGCTTTGTAGACTTGGAGAAGGCGTTCGACTGTGTTTCTTGAGGTACACTGTGGGGACTGGGGGCCCATCTATGGACTGTTTGGTTCCTATACAAGCAGTACGAGAGTTTGGTTCGCATTGTCGATAGTAAGTCAGATGGATCACTTCAGGGTGGGATTTGGACTCCACCCTGAAGGCCTGTTGTCACTTATTCTGTTCATAACTTTTATGGAGAGAATTTCTTGGTGCAGACAGGGGGCAGAGGGGATCCAGTTCGGTGGCCTCAGTATTCCAACTCTGCTATTCGCGGATGATGTGGTCCTGTTGGCATCATCGTGCTGGGATCTTCTGCTCTCACTGGAGTGGTTCACAGCCGAGTGGGAAACGGCTAGGACGAGAAGCAGCACATCCAAATCTGAGGCCGTGGTCCTCAGCAGTGATGTCAGTAACGCGTTACTATGGTCGGACCACTTTTTTCAGTAACGAGTAATCTAACGCGTTGCTATTTCAAAATCCAGTGATCAGATTAAAGTTACTTACCCAAATTATTGTGCGTTACTTTTTTTGTCATTTTCTGTAGTACTGTAATTTAATTTTATTTCCTCTATGCGTCTCGGGGAGTGATTAAAAAAAAAGTCTGGTCTATGCGGCTGTGAAACCTGACACCAGGCATGACAGAAACGTAAACACTGAGGTGCTCACGGAGCCGAGGGGGAGGCTCAGCTTTAACAACACGGTAAAAACAATTATTTGTTTGCTGAAAATTATAGCAAAGATGTGTCTGAGCTTAACCGTTCCTTAATAAATTCACGAAATGGTCAAATCAGCTGGATTAAAAAAATTAGTTTGATGATGATGATTTATTTGTTTTCTCAGGGACAGTGCACAACAATACATTGACCTACAAAAACAGGAAAGATGCATTGTGCCAGGTTATAGTAATAATACTAATTTCCGCCTGTAGTCCCCGGACAGGTTGATGTTTAACAAGAGTAACGGATTTTTGTAAGTGGATGAGAAAACCATTAAACACAAATACAGACACAATATATACATACATATCATACCTCGCCCCTCAAATATACCATACATAAAAAACTTTCAAAATTTCACCAGTTCTCTCACACACACACGCACTACCAGTTTGTTCACATACACACACACACACACACACACACACACACACACACACACACACACACACACACACACACACACACACACACACACACACACACACACACACACACACACACACACACACACACACACACACACATACACATCATATATACATAATCACACTTCTTCAAACAAACCTACAAACTGTACTTTCACTCACACACAGTCATCACTGGTGGGTGCAAACCTGCTTTGATAAAAGCCATTTCCTTGTCAGATGTGCAAACGTTGGGAAACTTGTACATTTTATAATCTCAGTAGGCAGAATATTCCACTGACTCATGGCAACAACAGAAAAGACGGATTTAGCAAAAGAGGTCCTACATTTAGGGATGCTGCACTCTCCTCTAGAGGTCGCCCTTGTGACTCGAGTTGTTTTTTCTGAGTTCAATATGACAAACCTTCTTAGAGGAGGAGCAGCCATACCATGGATGATTTTAAAAAGTAGACAAATATTTGCATGAAATATTAAATTGTCAAAGTTTAAAAGATCATATTTGAAAAGAATATGACAGTGGTGATATTGTCTGGATTTCCTATCATGAATTTTTATTGCACTTTTGAACATTGATTCAAGAGGCTTTAGAGCTGTTTTACTAGCCTGTGACCAGCTAGTCATGCAATACAGAAAACGTGAGAAAATCATAGAGTTTAAGTACATATATGATGCCTCAGTAGTTTTGCTATGTGCATGCGAGTGGGACGGCTTCATTTCTTTAAAATTTAGCAAAATAAACGCTTAAAAAATATTTCTTAGCTGACATTATAGGACAAGTGTTCCTGAGCTTAACCGTTCCTTAATAAATTAACGTAATGGTCAAATCTGCTGGATTTAAATTGATTCGCTTTGACGTCTTCCAAACGGTCGCGAAAATAAATGATAAATAAATCGAATTTTAGCTCAAACATCTCCTACAGCTAAACAGTTGTAAATATCCATCCATTGATTACTTTCTGTAAGTTTCATCAAAATCTGTTGTGTGGTTCTTGAGATATTTTACTAACAAACTGTCAGGATTTACACTAGTGGCAAGTACAAATCCAGTTGTGCAGGCAGGGACTCAGACTCAGAAGTATAAAAAAATAAATACTTTAATAAAGAAGAAATCAAAGAGCTACGTGGTAGCAAAAACTTACAAAGGCCATGAGCAGGCTAGACTTGGCAGGAACAAGACAGAGAGACCTAATGACGACGCGAAAAAGGACAGACTGGCAGACAGAGTATATATACACACAGACAAGACAGAAAGTAACGACACACACCTGGGAACAATTAACAGAGCATGGCTGGGAAACTAATCAAACCTGGGATGTGGAGATTAAACTAAACTGAAACCAGGAGAAGAATCAAACTAAACATGAAACTAGACGCAGGTAAACATGGAGATTTAAACTAGGAGTAAAAGGACTGTAAAGGACTGGAGATGTAGAAACTAAAACAGATCAGAAACTGGCTGAACAGAAAAACACCACAAGGAGAACAGACAAAGGATGCCCACTGGATGGTGCCATCTCTACAGTACCCCCCCTCCTCAAAGACGCCCCCAGGTATCCCAAAGAACCCCCCCAAAAAAAAGACAAGGGCAGGCGGAGGGAGGAACAGCAAGGACGGCAGGCCCAAACACAAACAGACAGGGACAAACACCAAGACACAAGCTAAACACAAATCAAGAACACAAAAACGTCCAGAAGGGCAGCAGCCCGTCCATCAGGCAGGAGCCGGTTGGCCGGGAGGCCATCCATCAGTCAGGAGCCGGTCAGGCGGTCGGCCGGGAGGGTGTCCATCAGGCAGGAGCCGGTCAGGCGGTCGGCCTGGAGGCCGTCTATCCAACAGTGTCAAATCTGGCGGGCGACCGGGAGGCCATCCTTCCAAGGCAGGAAATATGTCGGCTGGTACACAGACTTTTGCTGCTGGTACAGGTACACAGACTTCTGCAGCTGGTGCAGGTGCACAGACTTCTGTGGCTGGTGCAGGTGCACAGACTTCTGCAGCTGGTGCAGGTGCATAGACTTCTGCGGCTGGCGCAGGTGCACAGACTTCTGCGGCTGGTGCAAGTGCACAGATTTAGTTGGCGTCAGGACCATCTTCGTCGGCGTCAGGACCATCTTCGTCGGCATCAGGACCACGATCATCAGGGGCCTCGTCGAGCATCGAAACGTCACTAAGCGTGGAGACGTCATCAGGAGTGGAGACGTCATCAGGCGTGCAGTCGTCAGACGAGGAGTCGGGCGTACAGTCGTCAGACGAGGAGTCGAGTGTACAATCCTCGCGTGCAGTCGTCAGACGAGGAGTCGGCGTTCAGTCGTCAGACGAGGAGTCGGGCGTGCAGTCGTCAGACAAGGAGTCGGGTGTGTAGTCATCAGACGAGAAGTCGGGCGTGCAATCGTCAGACGAGGAGTCGGGCGTGCAGTCGTCAGACGAGGAGGCGGGTGTGCAGTCGTCAGACGAGGAGTCGGGCATGCAGTCGTCAGACGAGGAGTCGGGCGAGACGTCATCGGGCGTTGAGGCGGGCGAGACGTCATCAGGCGCTGAGTCAGACGAGACATCATCGGGCGTTGAGTCGGGCGAGACGTCATGAGGCGTAGAGACGTCGTCTGGCGTTGAGACATTTGGCGTTGAGAAGTCTGGCGTTGAGACGTCTGGCGTTGAGACGTTGGACCCCTCTAGAGATGCTGGAGCCCGCCCAGAACAGGAAGCGTGGGAGACGTCCTCCAGGACCCTCTCGGAGCAGGAAATGTGAGGGGCTCCCTCTTTGGACCCCTTGGGACAGGAAACGTGAGGAGCTCCCTCCTGGGACCCCTCGGGACAAGAAACATGAGGGGCTGATTCCAGGAAGTGTGGTCTCGCCGGACCCAACAAGAACAAATGGTCGGGACGGAGGTGTGGCGGACCGTTTCCGGGTCCTCTTTTTGCCGCCCCGATTACGGTGTGAGACTGGGGAACAGGAAGAACACAAAACTCGTCCTCATCCTCTTCAGATGTCCATCCGAAAACGACGAGCGGAGCTGGAATGAGAGACGAACAGGAAAAAAACATTGAGCGGTTCTCACGGAGCTGAACCCGTCCCTCCTCCTCGAGAACCCGGGGGGAGAAGGCATATTCTCCACCCCCCGGCAGAAGTCCTTTCGGGCCAGTGTGGGAACAATCTGGAAACCACCGTAGCAAAACATGGTCCCCTCCATCCGCTTGGACACGAGAGGTGAGTGACAAATCTTCTGAGGAGAACCCTACCCGCTGGATTCTGAATAATGGTCGCGTCGTAACTGTCAGGATTTACACTAGTGGCAGGTACGAATCCATTTGTGCAGGTAAGGACTCAGACTCAGAAGTATACAAAATTAAATACTTTAATAAAGAAGAAATCAAAGAGCTACGTGGCAGCAAAAACTTACAAAGGCCATGAGCAGGCTAGACTTGGCAGGAACAAGACAGGGAGACCTAAAGACGATGCGACAAAGGACAGACTGGCAGATAGAGTATATATACACACAGACAAGACAGAGGACGTAACGACACACACCTGGAAACAATTAACAGAGCATGGCTGGGGAACTAATCAAACCTGGGATGTGGAGATTAAACTAAACTGAAACCAGGAGCAGAATTAAACTAAACATGAAACTAGACGCAGGTAAACATTCTCTCTATTGTAAATAGCAGTCTATCCTCGGGTGTGGTGCCAAAATCATTAAAACATACTGCTGTTCAACCTCTCCTGAAAAAACCAAACCTCAACCCCTCAGTAGTATCCAACTTCAGGCCTGTCTCCAGACTCCCATTTGTTTCTAAACTTCTAGAGAAAATAGTTGAGTCCCAGTTGAAGTGCTTCCTGGAGGATCACGATACCCCCGAGCTATTCCAATCTGGCTTCAAATCTCTCCACAGCACTGAGACTGCCCTACTGAAGGTTTTCAATGACATCTTCCTATCCACAGACACTGGTGACTCTGTGCTGCTTGTCCTATTGGACCTCTCATCCGCTTTCGACACCATCGACCATGAGATCCTCACTGCTAGGTTGGAGCAGTGGGTGGGCATCTCAGGGTCAGCCCTAAATTGGTTCAGATCCTACCTCTCTGACAGGTCCTTTTGTGTTTCCATCAATGATTTTAGTTCTGCAGTGGCGGCTCTTAAATGGGGAGTTCCGCAGGGGTCCATCCTGGGTCCTCTCTTATTCTCCTTATACCTGCTGCCACTTGGTGCTATTTTCCGGAAACACAACATACCCTTCCACTTCTATGCCAATGACTGTCAAATTTACCTTCCCCTAAGACAAAATGCTACATGCTCTATTCAACCTCTGCTCGACTGCCTGGCTGACATCAGGGACGGGATGGCTTTAAATTTCTTAAGTTTCAATGATAAGAAGTCTGAGGCCATTATTGTTCCTTCCCCATGACACAACCTCGAACCACTGCATCGACCTTTCTGCTCTACCCCTGTCTGAAAAACAAAAAGTCACAAACCTGGGAGTGATAAAGGATCTGTCCATGAAACTCAACAGTCATGTAAACATGATCGTCAAAACCTGTTTTTTTCAGCTGAGGCGACTATCTAAGCTGAAGCCCATACTATCCAAAAATATCCTGGAGACAGTAATTCATGCATTTATTACATCTAGGCTTTATTACTGCAATTCACTTCTGCTTGGCGTCAGTCAGGCCACCATTGCATGATTACAACTGGTTCAGAATGCAGCAGCCCGATTTTTAACTAGTACACTCAAAAGAGAGCACATTACACCAGTCTTGGCCTCCCTGCACTGGCTACCGGTTCATCTTCGAATTCAGTTCAAAATTCTCCTGTATGTCTACAAATCACTGAACAGTCTCGCCCCCGCCTATCTCTCGGATTTGATACACCCATAAGTCCCACCACGTGCTTTGAGGTCAGAGGACCGGGAACTTTTAAGAGTTCCAGCAACTCGCCTTAAGTGCAGAGGTGACAGGGCCTTCTCTGTAGCAGGCCCAAGACTCTGGAACGAGTTACCGTTGCTCGTCAAACAGGCCCCCTCCCTCGCAGATTTCAAATCCTGGTTAAAAACTCACTACTATTCTGTTGCTTTCAACACCAGCTGATTTGTATTTGATCATTTTATTTATGATCTGCAATGTTTTTATGTCTTTTGTGTTGTACTTCATTGTGTGTGTTGCCTGTTGTTTGTTTGTTTGTTCAGCACTTTGGTTTGGACTTGTTACTGTTTAAAGTGCTTTATAAATAAAATGGTATGGTATGGTATGGAGATTTAAACTAGGAGTAAAAGGACTGTAAAGGACTGGAGATGTAGAAACTAAAACAGATCAGGAACTGGTTGAACAAAAAAACACCACAAGGAGAACAGACAAAGGATGCCCACTGGATGGTGCCATCCCTACACAAACACTAGTTCAGACCTACGTCCAGAGTTCAGGAGGCCGGGCTGCGACAGAGTTAGTCTGAGCAGAGGAGGCTTTTTTCAGACACATGAGCTGGGAACGGTCGGTGGACCCTAGCGGCCGAAAGTGGTACTGCTGCCCCTAGCGGCCGAAAGTGGTAATAAAGTAACTTGGTAATCTAACTTAGTTACTTTCCAAATCAAGTAATCAGTAACTTAACTAAGTTACTTTTCCCAAGGACTAATCAGTAACTTAACTAAGTTACTTTTTCAATGTAACTATGCTATCACTGGTCCTCAGTTGGAAAAGGGTGGATTGCTCTCTTCGGGTCCAGGGTGAGGTTCTGCCTCAAGTGGAAGAGTTCAAGTATTGCGGTTTGTTCATAAATGAGTGAAGACTGGAGCATGAGATTGACAGACTGATTGGTGCAGTGTCTGCAATATTGTGAACTCGTCATACACAGTTTTAAAGTTATGCATGCTGTTGTAATAGAGCTGACATCATTACACAAAAAAAGTAAAAAATAAAGGCAAACTTACCGTAACGTGTTTTCTCAAATTTGACGTCGAGTTCATGTAGGCTGAAACATCTACAAGTTTTGGCAGACACAGCTGACAGCGCATGATGTAACTGTTATTTTTAGACGACTGAAAGGTGAACATGGCTCGTATGTGAGGTCAGGGGTGCTCTGACTTCGCTTTGCCAGCTTCTTCTGTTGCCATTCTTTCAGGAACCGTCCGTACGTCTTTCTCTCATCATCAACCGAGTCCAGAATCTCAACGTCACTGGCCTGTGCCGGTTGCGCGGAGAGTTTGTTGTGGTCACGTGACCGGTTGGCTTCACTTGATTGGTTACATGTCAGGTGACAATAAGTTACGCAATAAATTTTCCGCAAATGTTTTTATATACTTTAAACAAAAAGTAACGGTAGCGATCGGCAGAAAGCCCATAGTAACGGAGTAAAAGTTGCGGTTTTCTCCCCTAAAATTTACTCAAGTAAAAGTATAAGTCTTTCACATTTAAGCTACTCTCACAAGTACAATTTTCTCAAAAAGTTACTTAAGTAAATGTAACGGAGTAAATGTAACGCATTCCTACTAGGGATGAGAATTGATAAGAAATGATCAATATCAATTCCTTTATCGATGTCATTTATAGATTCAATTCCTTATCAATTCTGTTATCAATTCTCATTTGGGTAATAAAATATAGTAAACCATTTGTGTTCATAAAGAATTTAATGATCTTTCACCAAAACAAAAAATATATGTAGTATTCCTATTTGATGAAGTTTTATTGTTTATTAGGAATTTCCTAATAAACAATAAAACTTCATCAAAACAAACTAGTAATTTTTGTTCAGAAAAATTAACTGCCTTCACACTTATTTAGTGTGTAATTCAAATACCTCTGCTGTTGTTGTTGCTGCGGCTGCCTGAGTGTTTTCTGCCACAGCAGCTGCCCTGATCCTGTCCCAGATGTTATTCTCATCATCAATCAACATGGATTTAAATCTGGGGTCGATAACAGTCGCTTCTTCAAGGAACGCTTGGATACAGTCATCCTGAAATTTAAAATGGAGGAAAACAAAATTTAGGGAAAGGGAAGATAGTTTACTAAGTTTGGTGTAAATTATTACTAGTCATTATTTAACAAATTTACTTTGTAACGTTTGGAAAGATCATTCCAGATGTTTTCTTTAATACTCCTGCTGAAAGCAGAGTCATCTGCCTGCACGGTGTAATGTTTTTCCAGCTTCTGGAGGATGGGAAGTATCTGGCCACAGGTCGGAATAGAAACAGAAACAGAACTGAACTTGTTAAACTGACAACTTACAATTTGATATTTATCATTTAAATATTTTCTTACCGAAATTCACGTGCTTCCACTGTTGTAAAAGGGTGCAAACCTTTCACCACAAATCTGGTAACAGATCAATGACATTCGTTTGTTCTTGCCTCAGTCATTTCATTTTATTTCTCCCTGCTTCCATGAAAGGAGAAGCTAACGTTGGTGTGCTAGCTCCACTCGTGCTAACACTACTAGACTCAGACCCAGCCAGACTCCGGCAATCCTCGTCAACTAAATGTTACAGGAGAGCAGTGGTGGGCAACGCTAATCAAAAAATTAGTTCCACAATTTCTAAAGGCTTATTAATTTTTTTAGGTCCACAATTTCAAAAGCACAAATGTCTTATGAAAATTAGGGGAAGCTAATCTAATCCGCTATTTATATTCGACAATTGGTAGCCGGCAGCGTTATGCAATATTTGCACTACATTGCCAACTGAAAAGTAACTAAAATGATCCTAAAAGGATGAAATTACAAAAATCAAAGGATTTATTTAATACTTTACGTACATATATTCTATTCGGCCACGAAATTAACAAAAAAGAGAATGATCTTTTAATCCCTAAAACCACTTTTAAATCTCAAATACACGGGTGTGTCGCCACCGCATTTATACATAAAAGTAACCCAAATACATAAAACTAACGACTCACCGTCGAGTGGTCGACACAAAACACACAATAAAATCCTCCGGCCGCGTTAATTTGGCTTGAAACAGCGGGGTTCTCTGCGGATTTATCCAGCACAACCAGCTAGACACAGAGTTAGCGTCCAGTTCACCTCTGACCCGGAAGATGTCAAGATTCTATAGGTAGTCAACAGATTTAATGAAAAGTAACTAAAATACATAAAACTAACGACTCACCGTCGAGTGGTCGACACAAAACACACAATAAAATCCTCCGGCCGCGTTAATTTGGCTTGAAACAGCGGGGTTCTCTGCAGATTTATCCAAGAAACCCAGCACAACCAGCTAGCCACAGAATTAGCCCCCGAGTTCACCTCTGACCCGGAAGATGTCAAGATGGAATAGTCCATTTTTAGTAGTGGTAATACAGAAAACGACCGGTTTTTGTATTGCGTATTTAATGATCATTTTCATCGTAACTATAATTATTTTTATGTTAAATGTACATTAACAAGCAGGATCAATGTTAGGGATGTAAGTGACTGGCCGGGGCGCGGCGGGGCCGGTGCCCCTGCTGATTGGGATCCCCAGGCAACGGCATCATTTGCCTACATGGTAGATCCGAGTCTGTTCTCCGCTCTGCTCCCTCCCCCTCCAACCCTCCCTCCTCTCTGCTCTTTACGGTGGGGAAAAAGGTAAAACAAGCAGCTACGGAGCCAGCATAAGAGCCTCTAAATGTTTATTGGTTTTTACTGATAGATAATTAGTTATTAGCGGTACTGCATTTTAAATAAAAATAGCACAAATCCGCTTATGAATTATAAAAGTTAGTCAAACCACAAAAACGCTGACAAAAAGTTTAGGTCCGCTGTAAGCGGATTAACGCTTTAGCGCTCTCTAGCGGTCTGTGCCTACCTTTGCAGGAGAGGGAGATTATTTATAAAATACAGTGGAAGCAGTATAGCTAAAAGGTAACAAGTGAAAGAATTTGACGTTACCTGCTGTAACAAGGGAGGTGGACACTTTCTCTCCACTTCTCCTCCAAGCAGCGTGTTAAAAACGGTACATTTCTTCAAAGTCACCGCATGCTGAGTGGCCAAATGCTTCTGCATGTTCGACGTATTTCCTCCCTTTATCGTAATGGACGCGTTGCATGCGTTACAAGTAGCCCTGGTCTCATCTTTTTTCGTGAAATGAAGCCAAACGCTTGAGCGCTTCCTCCGCGACGCCATTTTGAACACCATAGATATCATATATAGACACCACCACGCAACCACCACTCGGGCGCGGCGCATGTCTGTGATGTCAGCGCTTAAATACGTCACCACCATGAGTCTGCAGAACCGATAAGCTGAATCGTTAAGACAAGCATCCTACAATTCCATGGAATTGAACTATTAAGAACCGGTTCTCTAACAGAACCGGTTCTCGGTTCCCATCCCTAGTTCCTACCCACCTCTGGTGCCGGTCTATTGTGGTGAAGAAGGAGCTGAGCTGTAAGACAAAGCTCTCTGTTTACCGGTCAGTCTACATTCCTACCCTCACCTATGGCAAAGAACTTGGGTAGTGACTGAAAGAATGAGATCACGGATGCAGGCAGTTGAAATCAGTTCCTCCGCAGGGTAGCTGGACTCTCCCTTAAGTGATAGGGTGAGAAGTTCAGTTATCAGGGTGAGGAGTTCAGGAGATGCTGGAGAAAATATGTCTCTCGGTTGGCCTGGGAACACCTTGGTGTCCTCCTAGATAAGCTGCAAGAGGTGGCTGTGGAAAGAGATGTCTGGGCCTCCTTGCTCAAGCTGCTGCTCCCATGACCCAACTTCAGGTAATCAGATTCTGCCAACAAGGAGGGTTGAACCCATATGCAGGAGGATGACAGGAGGCTCAGGAAAAATCCAAAAAGTCTTTATTTTACAAAAACAAAACAAAAGGCTGTCAGGGCAGCAAGCTTACTAAATAACTAAGACTGAGACTGAGACTGAGACTAGAGACTAAGACTGGGAACGGAGGGCAGAAACTGAAAGTTATGCACCATAACTCATGTTCCCTGAAGGAAGGGAACGAGGTGCAACATATGCTATGGGAATTGCGCCCTGCGCGATTTACCTGAAGGAATACAATCACGACCTTTACGGCAGGGGCGTCAGCATCGCGCCAGAGGCCCCGCCCTCTGGGTACTTAAGCCGCTGACGCCCATCCATCATTCTCCAAAATGCACTTCACCGAGCTTTCAGCATTGAAAAGGGCCATGTATGTTGCACCTCGTTCCCTTCCTTCAGGGAACATGAGTTATGGTGCATAACTTTCAGTTCCCTTTCAGTCATGTCTCTCGGTGCAACATATGCTATGGGAACGTAATTCATTCACGCACTTGAAATGCTCAGTAAAATGCATGCTAGTGTGAACGTCTGCCTTTATTCAGCAGGCATCTCAAGGCTGCTTTCTACTGTGTGTTAGAAAGGACAGCCTAAGTGACATCACGCAGTAACATCCAAACTGTAATGCTTTGCAAAAGTGTTTATTGAGCTCCAGTTCGTAGCACCACAAATATCTGCAACTGATACTCCCTTGAACAGTGACCACGAGGTGGCCAAGCCCCGAGTAGAGTGAGCGTGCACTCCAGAGGGCACCTGTTGACCTTTGCTACTGTACGCCCTTTTTATGGCCTCAGTCACCCAATGTGAGAGGCGCTGCTTTGATAGGGCCTTTCCTGTAGCTGGTGCAGCAAAGCACACAAACTGTTGATTTGTTTTTCTCCACTCGGCTGTTCTCTGCATGTAAGTGCTTAAAGCTCTCATGGGGCAGAGAGCCTTCCGCCTTTCCTGTTCCGTGTTGACTTTTTTTTTTCCACTTGCTGGATTACTTGGAGGTCAGAGACATTCGGTGGTATACTTTCGTGTTGGAACTCATCTCCAAGGACAGGCGATGACTTCCAAAAAGGGGGACTGTAGTGATACAGGCCTTCAAGCTTGACCTTCAAGTACACCTCTCCGCATCTCTTTGAAACTCTAAGTGTTACACTTTCTTGAAGCTCTCAAGGAAACAAGTGGACACCATTTTTGTTACAATTATTTTGAATTAATGGACACCAATTAATCAGATTGAACTTTCTTTTTAATGTGTGTTAATTCAGAATTGATCAACAGTATATTTTTGTCATTCTAATGATGATCTGTTACTTGCATGAGTTTGACCCTTCTGCTGGTTTATTTCTGCAGAACAAGCAGGTTTTAATATTATGGCACAGTTCAGGGTAAACTTTTAACTTGCAACTTCCTTCTCTGTTTTGTCTGTGAAGTTAGCCATAATATTCTCTGTGCTCACAGGCCAGGCCATCTGGCCGATTCTGTAAACAGTTTTCCTGTTGTCCGTCAGAGACATTTCTGCCTATGGAATCAAACTTCCATCTTTTATTTTGTTAAACCAGCCAATCAGCAGGAAGTATGTGACTAAGTCACACCCCCTTCTTAAAGGGACACTTCCTGCATTTTCACTTCAGTGTCGAAGGAGAAAAGTTTCTAACAACTGGTTTTCTCCTCTGGAAAAAGTTGGGAACGTTCCGGTCATTGTGTCAATTAGACCCACGTTTCAGCTGGAGTTACAGTAAAGCTTACTGTAACTCACTCACTCATCTGCTGAAAGAATTTGTTTTCTGAAGTTTTATTTTGAAAATCAGTCAGCGCGATTGGCTCTGTTCCTGCCGGGAGAAGCGTTCTTCTTGCTCGTCTGAATCAGCTCACACGCGCGGAGGTCATCTGGACATGAACTGGACAACACAGTCCGTTAGTGTCCACAAACTTCAACTCTTATCTCCAAGACGTATCGTCAACAGGTAACGAGGCGTTGATTGTGTCCTGAACGTGTGAGAAGCCCAGCTGAGACCTGTATGGGAAAGTGCCACCCTGTCTGCTCAAAATAATCAACTTCGGTTAACTTAGCTTTCACTTATCTTCTTCCTCCTATTTCTTCTTTTTCATAAGCCATTAATCTGTCAAGTAAATGTGCCAACAGTAAAGTTCCTAACTGTCTGTTTGATTTTAATTTGAATTCTTGTCAACGTGTTTAGTAGATCAGAGCTAATATCGATACAAATGTTTAATGTAATTTTATGATTATTTCAATAAAAGGTCTATTTTCTGGTGGACCAACATAAATTGAAGTCTCTCGTGAAATTACATTTTTCCTAGTCACAGTTAAAGCAATTTAATACCGGAAAAAGGGTGAACTCGCAAATTGGTGAAAGGTTTGTGCAGATAATACCTGCTTGGACCTTTCATCCAAAATATAGGTAAGTCAGTAAACTGACCAATAACTCCTATATTATTACAACTATGGGAACGTATTTCAATCACGCCCTAGAAATGCTCTGGAAATGCATGCTTGTGAGAACTTATGCCTTACACTGCAGGCATTTAGCTGTTCTCTACTCTGTGGTAGAGAGGATAGCCTGAGTGATGTCACATGCTGTGACGTCTAAATTGTAATGTTTCACAAATGTGTTTTAAGAGGCCCAGTTAGCAGCTGCACATATTTCTGCTACTGGCACACCTCTTAATAAGGCCCATGAGGCAGCCAGGCCTCGTGTGGAATGAGCTTTTACCCCACTGGGCACTTGCTGACCTTTACTGCTGTATGCCCTCTTAATGGCCTCAGTCACCCAGTGTGAGAGGCGTTGTTTCGACAGGGCTCTGCCAGTAGCTGGATTAGCAAAACACACAAACAGCTGGTTTGTTTTTCTCCAAGTGACAGTTCTTTCCATGTAAGCACTCAGGGCCCTAACAGGGCAGAGCGCGTTCAGCCTCCTCTGTCCTTTGGTTAGGACAGGGGGAGGAGGAAATGTTGTCAGCTCAAAGTCCAGACTTCTGGGATTTAAAGTTAGAACCTTTGGCACATATGCGGGGTTTGGACGCAGGGTGACCTTTGACCCGTCTGGGGAAAACCTGGTACACATTGGGTGTACAGATAAAGTGTGGAGGTCATCCACGCATTTAGCTGAGCACAGAGCTAAGAGCAAAGCAGTTTCATAAGATAACAAATCTATCTTAATGCTGCTAAGAGGCTCAAATGGAGGCTCACATAGAGCGTCCAGGACTAACTGCAGGTCCCACACAGGGGCCAGAGTTCTGCTGGGAGGCCTTTTCCTCAGTACGTCCTTCATGAACCGTATCATGAAAGGGTGGGCACCAGTCAATTTACCTTCCCAGCCTTCATGGCACGCCGAGATGGCTGACAGAAAGACCTTAATGGTGGAGAAGGAGTTGGCCTACTCCAGCAGGTCTTGTAGAAAAGTGAGGAGCTAGACCAGGTCACAGGAATATGAGATAATATTCCTCTCTAGACATGAGATTTTCATTAATGAAAAGTGCGTTATAAATTAAATTCATTATTATTTTTATTACGGGCGGCCGTCACGGCCGTGGTGTAGTGGTAATGGCAGTCGACCCCTGATCGGAAGGTTGGAGGTTCGAATCCCGCATCCGCCCACCATGTGTCGTTGTGTCCCTGGGCAAGACACTTAACCTTGAGTTGCTCCCGGTAGGTCTGGATGGCGCCTTGCAAGGCAGGCTACCACTACCGGTGTATGAATGTCTGAATGAATGGGTGGATGGCTGGTATTGTAAAGCGCTTTGGGGCTCCTCACTGGGGGCTGGAAAGCGCTATATAAATAAGCTCCATTTACCATTTATCATTACCAAGCCTCAAAAACACGCCATTTGTGAGCGTAGAGAGTCTGAGTAGACTGTGCTCTCGCTCCCTATATTGTGTTTACCACATTACTAGGCAGTCCTGAGGCCATCAGCCGGTTCCTTTCAGCGGCCAAGCCCAGAGAAGACACAATTCTGGACATGGGTGAAGGAGCTGCCCGTGGACCTGAGTCAGTAGGTCCCTGTGGGGGGGGGCAGCTGCCATGGTGTCCCCGTCAACAGTGAGATCACCTCTGGGAACCATGGTTTCTGTGGCCACCTGGGTGCTATCAGTATAAGGGAGAGAGGTCCCCTGCGTACGCGTTCCAGCGTCGCCTGAATCAGGGGGATGGGGGAAACGCATAATACAGCTCCACAGCTGGCCACTCGTATGCCAGGGTGTCTGTTCCCAGTGGTGCATCCATCTCCCTTATCGAATGATACAGGGAGCAGTGCGTGTTGCTTCTGCAAGCGAACAGATCTATGGATGCCCGCCCATATCATGCCCATATCTGGTCCACGATACGCGGGTTCAGCCTCCACTCTGAGGTGAGGAGGGGCCCTTTTGAGAGGGCGTCTGCCCCATGGTTTAGCTCACCTGGGATGTGGGTCACCCTCAAGGACAATATCTGGGAGCTGCACCACGTGAGCAACTTGAGTGTCAACCTAAGGAG
Source organism: Garcialebias charrua (assembly GCA_038048925.1). Lineage (NCBI taxonomy): Eukaryota > Metazoa > Chordata > Actinopteri > Cyprinodontiformes > Rivulidae > Garcialebias > Garcialebias charrua. The sequence continues at coordinate 22,377 of JBBPBX010056577.1, forward strand.
GGGTTGTGACCTTGTCCCACCTTCTCTGTTGATGTAAGACACTGTCGTCCTGTTGTCGGATTTTATCAGGACATGTTGTTGTGCAATCAGTCCCTTCCTGTAAAAATGTTTCAGGGACAAAAACACTACTTTCAGTTCCAAGAAATTTATGTGGAGCTTTACCTCCTGCTGTTTCCAGAGCCCTTGGGCATACATGTTTCTGCAGAGACCTCCCCACCCAGTCTTTGAAGCATCTGTGGTCACCAGTACACGAGACGGTACTCGTCCCAGTGTGACGCCCGTCCTGAACACTGAAGGTACCCTCCAGGGCTCCATAGCTTTCATGCACTCTATGTTGATCAG
>JBBPBX010056578.1:0-22717 GCA_038048925.1 Garcialebias charrua
TGTCAATTGATTAAAAAATTTAATCAGATTAATCACACTCTAGGGCTGTGATTAATCTAATTAATCACTATGCTTCATTTTGTAAGCTTGAAATGTAAATATGCAGGTTCTATTTCATCCCTCCTGACCGCCAGGGGCGGTGCTTCAAGCACGAATTAGCATTCTTGCACATGCGCAAGTCGAGTACAAATGACAACAATGTCACCCCATGACCTGCCGGGGACCCGCGTGACTCTATATACCGTATTTTCCGATGTATAGGTCGCACCTTTTTATGGTTTTTTTTCAAGGCCTGCGACCTATACACCGGTGCGACCTATTTATGGAATTTTTTTCCATATTTTTAGACCAATTTTTGGCTCAATTATGACCATTTTTCACTTTGGCAGAAAATGGTGAAGTACCACTTTCGGCCGCTAGGGGCGCAGTGCAGTACCAGTTTCGGCCGCCAGGGGGCACTTCCAGAGGAGTACACCAACTGTTTCCAGCTCATGTGTTCGAAAAAAAGCTCCTCTGCTCGGACTGACTGTCGGCCTCCTGGTCTGGAGGTAACTTCTTTTAGCTCTATGTTTCTTAGCTGTTTTTTAGCAAGATAAGTCAAGAACCACTCAGCAGATTTTTCTGAAACTTACAGAATGTAATCACTGTATGGACGTTTATAAGTGAGTAGCTTTATTAGATGTTTGAGATAAAAAAACAGATATTTTATTAGCATTAGCTTCAGTTAGCTTCTGTTTTTAGCATTGGTTTTATTTCTGTTTACGTTATAAATAGCTTCGAAACCAATCGGTGTATATTTTTTCTGCTTACAGAGTGTAATTATATGAGCTTTAATGTACTTAACTATGGCCTGGAGGAAACATTTGATATAAAATTCAATTTTTTATTCGTGTTTTGAGAGACGGACTCGTCTCGGTTAGCATTCGTTTCATTTCTGTTTACGTTATAAATAGCTTCAAAACCAATCGGTGTATATTTTTTCTGCTTACAGAGTGTAATTATATGAGCTTTAATGTACTTAACTATGGCCTGGAGGAAACATTTGATATAAAATTCAATTTTTTATTCGTGTTTTGAGAGACGGACTCGTCTCGGTTATCATTCGTTTTATTTCTGTTTACGTTATAAATAATAATAATAATAATGAATTCAATTTATAACGCACTTTTCATTAATGAAAATCTCAAAGTGCTACAAGGTGCAACAGAATTAAATGTCAATAAAACAAGTAATAAAACAAGTAAAATCAATAACAGTATCAACTAAGATCAAAAGTAGAATCATGAGGAGGTAGAGTATGCTCGGTTGAAAAGAAAGGTCTTCAAGCCGCTCTTAAAGTCAACCACAGACTGTGGGGCTCTCAGACAGTCAGGAAGAGAGTTCCACAGGCGGGGGGCAGCCACACTGAAAGCCCGGTCTCCCATGGTCCTTAATTTGGTTCTCGGAACGTGAAGGAGATTACTGTTCTGTGACCGCAGCGACCGGGTGGATGAGTATGGAATAAGAATATCCTTCAGATAATCTGGTGAAGCTCCATGTAAGCATTGATGTGTAATGAGAGCAGTTTTGTACTGAATTCTGTATAGCTTCGAAACCAATCGGTGTATATTTTTTCTGCTTACAGAGTGTAATTATATGAGCTTTAATGTACTTAACTATGGCCTGGAGGAAACATTTGATATAAAATTCAATTTTTTATTCGTGTTTTGAGAGACGGACTCGTCTCGGTTAACATTCGTTTTATTTCTGTTTACGTTATAAATAGCTTCGAAACCAATCGGTGTATACTTTTTCTGCTTACAGAGTGTAATTATATGAGCTTTAATGTACTTAACTATGGCCTGGAGGAAACATTTAATATAAAATTAGATTTTTTTATTCGTGTTTTGAGAGACGGACTCGTCTCGGTTAGCATTTGTTTTATTTCCGTGTATATTTTAGCAAATAGCTAATAAACCACTCGGCTAATAAACCACTAACCCTTGTGCTATAATGGCAGCTATAATTTTTAGCAAACAAATAATTGTTTTTACCGTGTTAATCTTCTTAAAAGCCTTGCTGTGCGCTCCTGTGGCAGATATTAGCAGCAGAGCTAAACACTCGGTCCATATTGCCAGGTTGTCTCAGCGGTGACGCGTCACGTCAGCAGTGGATGACGCGTTACGTCGGCGGTGACGTAGGTGCGACCTATACACCGGTGCGACCTATTTCAAGATTTTTCCAATTTTTTGGCAATAATTGGACAATGCAACCTATACACCGGAAAATACGGTAGGCACGTCACATCCGGGACCCAGTCCCTCAATCTTCTCGCAAAGCAAGGATTCCAAGGGACTAAGCACCCTGGCGGTCATCCGGGATTCATAGAACCGTAGTTACAGTAGTAACTTTCGTTTTGTCATGATCAATGGCCCCCACTGGCCCCCCATCTGCACAACTTCCGTATTTACAAAATAAAATCACCAAGGGCGGACTAATCCTAGCTCTATACGGATTTATTTGTACAAAAATGCTGTCAAACTATCATTTATGACTACGCCTACAAACGCAATACAAGAAATAAATAAATAAAAAAGTATTTTATTCTGAAATGTAATACATCACTTCCTGTTGCTCAAACCATGTCCTGTAGCTCATTTACGAGAGAAGATCAAGGCAGCAGTCTCTACAGTTGTTCTCCTTCTTCCACCAAATGAATTGTTTTGTTCTGACTTACTTATTTATCACTTGATTTATCGCGCGATCTCGCAATTCCCGCGCATGCGTCTCGGAGCGGCGCATCCAGGCGGACCTGAGCGGAGCGGAGGTAGTGGAAATTGGACTCGCTCAGCTGCGACCTGCGGAGCGGGGCGGAGCCGGACCGCATGTAGTGTAAATTTGGCGTAAGTAACGTTAGTTTGATCGTTGTGTTGTTGCTACCTGTTAGCGGCCAACGTTAGCCTATTAGCAACGCAATCTTTTTTTTGTATACTCACGTTATAGAAACAGCTTTTCCACACTTAAACAAAACTGCTCATATTTTGTGATCATTCTACTAACATGCTGCTCTTCTCAGTTTGTAGCGAAAAACAGGACACAGGTGAAGTCGTTGTCAGGGCTCTGTGTCAGGTCCATGAAGAAAGCTGAAAAACCTCACAGTTTGTGTAGGGTGAAGCTAGGATTGTTCAGATGACAGTTTTAAGATTGTTGGTTCAGTAACCCCACGTTCCTATTATTAATGTGGAGTTAGCTAAGCTGGTAATTAATTATTAAATAAAATTAGGATGGAATTGGCTACACTTTAAGAGATAAGAGATAAGAGACAAGAGATTTTTTATTAACATTGCACCAGTAAACCAATACAACGTGATCATGTAAACACAGTCATCCAGAGGAGGGGTAGAGAATGTTAAGCTGCAGCAATTCAAAACATATATATTCAAAACATATGTATGTTCGTCAGCGCGGCCATCTCTCATCCATCCTGAATGAGAGCAAAACAGATATGGAAAAAGGAAAAACACAATAGGTATCATTTGTGATATTCAAAAAAAGAATTTATCAAAGATTGCCTGAAGACACTCCATGATAAAGTCCCAAAAACTCTATCAGCAGAAGCACAACCACACGAGACATTGTTGCAGTTTTGACGACATGCAAGGAGATATAGAGTCTGCGAGTAACTTCATAGAACACAGTTCAGCAGTTGTGCAGCTGGGCGTTATCCGAGGCACACACAGAGATCTCTGGGGGGGGAGGGCGGGTGAGGTCAGCAGTGACACTCCAGCTCTACGCTCCAGGAGAAAAGTTTCCAAACAGGCCTCTTTTCAAGGACATGTGCAGAAACCAGATTAGATAGTCTCTTTGTTTGTTCCAATTCAGACCACAATGTTCTTTTTCACTGCAGCCTTCCAAGTCCAGACGCTGTTTCAGGGCCAAAATTCCAAATCATATGAGGTTCCGATTCTATGAACCCCCATCCGTGCCCTGATGGAGCCCGGGCGGCTGCAAACGAGTTCCAAAGCGCCCAGCAGGTCCGCGGCAGTCCGCCGCTCCCAACGTGCGATTGAGCTCATACAACAGCTGGGATGAGGAGCTCACGGCTCGGATCAGAGAATCTTGCTGATCAGGGAGTTTCGCCAGCGCGCTGATAGCCGCCGAAGCTCTCCTCAGCTTCAGGTAACAGACAGCTCCGCCGACGCCAAAAAACAGAGCAGCTGCTACCAATAGGCCAATAATCCACAAATCTTCCACGTCTTCGACAGTCAACACGGTCATACACATAGGCTGCCACTGTCCCCATGAGTCCATCATGTATCCAACCGCGTGTGTGTCAGAGGGGCAGACCGCTTCTCCTGGCACGGTCCGCTTCGTGGAAAAAATCTTATCTATTGAAGAAACAGCCCAATTTATTAAATCCATCGCAAATTGGTTCGAGTGAGCACTGAAGAGTCAGACGAGACAAAAAAAGCAAGCAGGGAGGAGGAAAAACTTAGGGAGGGAAGGAGCAAAAAGATATGCGACTTGCTTTGTCGAGAGCCGGAAGAAGGAATATGTAAACAGTTGAGTTTGGCCTTGCTTGTCTCCAGTGGATTATTTGCTGCATGCATTGTTCTTCTTTTATGGTTGTTATGTGTTACTTTTAACCCAGTGTTAATTTGGTAATTCATGCATATTAGTTTTACTTTAATCTAAAGAATACACTCAAGTCTTTCTTCTTCTGAAGGCTAGAAGTTACTCTCTGATTTAAGGGGGGTAAACATTTGTGCTCAGAACAGTTTTCAGTTTAAAAAAAAAATACAAACCTTCAAAGTGTGTCAGTGTGAGTCAATCTAGTACAACACGTTATTTATTCAGCTACATGTTTACATTCTTGGTCTAATTATTTTGACCTCGTGTGTTTTTATGCAGCTCTCAGAAACAAAAGTCTTCACACCCTCATGTGCACCTGCTGCTGAGAACCATATCACACCTGGGCAAAGGTAATGGCCCTCATGCAAGAACCGTTCGTACGCACAGATTTGTTCTTAAACTGTGCGTACGAGTGATTTAGGATCATTTGTGGCATTCAACAATGTTTTCGTATCCTAAGATTTTTTACAGATACGAACAAAATTTACGTGTGTAGTAGTAGTAGTAGTAGTTTCTTTATTTCAGATACAATACAAGATCCATATATGTATATAAAAAGAATAAAACATAAAAAAAAGATTAAAAAGCTTTCCTATAAAAAATAAAATAAGAATAAAAGACTAAAAAGCTTTCCTATAGAGGCTCATCCGCCAATGATGACGTGTGGTCCAGACCTGTCGTATATTTTATGAGCAGACAGTCTGCTGTTATCCAGACGGAATTTCTTCACTAATAACTTCATATTTCGTTATTTAGAAAATATTTAGAGTTTAAAATAATCACGCACCACAATTGTTTTTGACAATTTTCTGTTTGAAGTCGAATTATAATTTTAAATGTAATAATGACTAACGAATTAAAGTATTTAAATTAAAATAAATTTGTTATCAATGCCGTTTTCTAACACTACAATATTAATATGAAGATCTCAAACTAAAACCAAATTAAATTATGAATTAATTTAAGTTTAATTTGTCTCGGTAACGCAGACTTTACCTTGACCTCCTCCTGTTGCAGTCATAGATCTCAGATAGCTCAATGAGATGAGCGTTGCGTCGCAGTTCCGAACCTTATGGGTTCAATTCCCACATGGGACAACGTTTTTTTCTTCTTCTTTTAATTCATTCCAGATTTAAAAAACACAAGAAAACTATTTACAATACAACAAGAAATGAAGCATAAAGTCTTTTTAATCTGGAATGAATAAATAATCTAAAGAAAGAAGGGGAAAAAAATAGTCATACCTTGTGGGAATCGAACCCACGAGGTCTAGATAAGGTTAGGAGCACCTAACGGAGCAATGCGTTACCCAGTGAGCCACCAGGACATGCGTATATTTTAAGGTCCACATTTATTATAAACAAACATTCTTTGGCTTTAGCTGGTCATTTAATCCCATGAGTGACGCTGCTAATAAGGACAGATTTTCTTTTCTCGATCAAGGAGAGCAGAACTTCAATCTCCGCACCTGTACAGTTCTTCTTTTTATTTTTCGCTGTCATTTTATGAACGGACCGTTCTGCTCTCTAAGGCAGGAAACGTAGCCTTATATGGTGTTTTGAGGGGTGGGAATTATGTAAATAACCTCTCCGCGTGCACGCGCAAGTGAATAGAACAGGTGGAATTCATCATACGTACGCAGCTCATTTACACACTTTTCCTGAGGATAGAAGAGTTTGTTGAATCTGACGTGGCATGTTCGTACGAACGCTTCGTACGAACAAAAGTAAGAGAAATTTAGGATAAAAATACGAACATGTTCTTGCATGAGGCCCAATGTTTTCGCCATAGAGACTTGATTTTACTTCATTTTTTATTGATTTTACTTCATTTTTTTATTGATTTTACCTGTTTAACATGTCATTTTATTGTATTTTAAATTGAGTTTTTAGTTCACTGTGTGTTAGTTTTGTAGCTCTGTTTTTATGCTTTCTTTTATCTTGTTTGTAACTGATGTTCAGCACTTTGTTTCAGCTGTGGTTGTGTTAAAGCGCTTTATAAATAAAGCTGATGATGATAAAGTGAAAGTATACTGACATGTAAATACTGTACACACTAATCTAGGTTCTGCAGGCTCTGTGCTGCACAACATTCATATTTGGTTCTGGGATCATTTTTAAATAAACTTTAATGGCTGTTTTGTGTTAGTCTGGACCTCGCCTCTTTGCTGCAAAGCCTGGTGTTGGAGGAGGAGAACCACCTTCCTCCACTTCCACAGAGAGTCTGGTCTTCACCAACTCCCACCATAATCAGCAGCCGCCCCCGAGCTGCAGCACAAGATTTTGATGGCCGCTACAGTGACACACAAGTTATCCTGGACTGTACAGAACTACGGTGTCAAACACCTTTGGTCAGGAAATGTAGATATAAAGTTTGACAGAAAAGCTGATGGCACAGTGTTGAAGAAAAAGAAAATGCTGTAATTTACTTATGTTGACATTGTCTTACATTTGTAAGTAGATATTCTTGATGGAAATATGTTGTACTGTTTTGTTTGGAGGTAAGTGCAGTACCTAAACATTTTATTGACCACTGTATTTTGGTATGTGGATATCTTTTAAATTAATTTTGTTATGTGAGAATGTTAACCAATTGTACCTATGTAAAATAAAAATAAACTTTTTTGAGAGTTCCAACTTTGAAAAACCTTGTTTATTTGATGAGTGTCAAAAGTAGGGTAAAGTTAACAATCAAATGCCTTAAATGAAAATTACAGATATATTATCCATTCAATTGGATATTTTTTTTAAATTATTGTTAGTCTTGTTTTATAGCCACAGTAACAACAAGGCAATATCCTCTGTATTTCAATATTTGAACACTTTAATTGTGAAATAGAAGGTCAAGATGTTACAGGTAAGAAATCATATGCTAAAAACCTTTAAAATAAAACTTTTATGGATTTATGGAATCTGCTACCAAGTAGGGAAACAGATTAATCAGGGCTGAAATTTTTACAAAAAATCTTGTAATTGATTTGACTGATAAGTTATTTAGCACCAGCAGCAGCCAGAACCAGGCCAGCCTGTGCTGGCGAGCTGATGTGTTGGGGCGCAGACGACGCTTGTTGTTGACATGGAGGACTAAGCTGACGTGCCAGAGGCAAAGAGGGGCCGGAGTGTCTCTGAACCAGCTGGCTCAGCAGAAGAGAAGGCTCTGGCTGCAGGCCAAACTCACCTGCAAACACACACACACACAATAATTAAATGTATATCACGCACATATATTCAAACAAGACTGCACAGATACGGATAAACTTACGGCTAAACTGTGACGACAGAGAGGTGGTGTTAAATTCAGAAGCCTTCATGTCCCAGCTGGAGGAGGATGGTGGAGGTAAAGGTGCTCCCAAACCTGTCAGTCAACCAATGGAGGTGTTGCTTCCTTGGGTGCCAACAGGAGGAGCAGTCTGGGAGTGAAGACTTTAGGGCCAGTTTACACGGCGCGTATTTTGAGTGTAACTGCTACTTTCTCTTTGCGACTTTGCTTATCACCTACACGACGCTGCTGGCCCCCCTCTTTGACTCCGATACTTTCCTGATCCTGCTCTCAAGGTGGAACTTTTTCGCTGACCCCCCGTTGATAATGTAAACATCTCCCGTGGAGCTTTTGTGTCAACCACATGCACGCAGCCTGCATGCGCGGACAGTCTAGGGCAGGCTGACATTTCAAGTGTCACGCTGCAAAATATAACAGTTTAACAATAATAAACAGTATTTATGTTAGCGTGGGAGATATATATTTATCTGAACTACAGTTTCTATCTGGACTCGTTACATTTTTTAAACAGTGCGTAACGTGCTGTGAAAATGAAGACACCAGGTTTATTTTTTATTTATTTATTTATTCAGCACCACAAAGTTTACAACAAAAACACAACTGAACACACTATTAAAACACGTGAACCGAACTGTAACTACGTTAATGAACTGGACTCTTGCTGTGTGTTCATCTGGACCCCATCAGAACCTCAGAACCATCAGCCTGTTGGAACGACAGCTTCTCCACCTGGCAGAAATAAATAAATAAAAATAAAAACTCCGTTGTTGTGTGATCAAAGTAAACACAAGCAAACATTATATTAAGAACGTTGATTTACCTGCTGTAAGTCAGCTGTTTATCACGGAGGAAAGTCAGACCTCATCGTCACTCGGTTCTGGTCCACAGTCCACTCAGCGTCTGGTGTGCAGCTTGTTAGATGAAGCAGTCCCGCTTGGTGTCAAATCTGTCGACTCTTATCCAAAATCCAGCTTTAACTTATTGTTAACTTGTTGTTAGCTCAACTTTTAGCACAAAAGAAAGTAGCAGACTGCCAGCAGAGTGAGGCAGCACGCATGCGCAGTGGGTGAAGGTTCAGCAGCACGCATGCGCAGTGGGTGTAAGGGGGGGGCATGAGGGAGGGGGGAGATTCGAGCAGATCCGTGTCAGATCCGTGTCAACGCAAAACTTTTAAACTAATTAACATGCCCATAAGTTCCGTTTCCCCCACACAGTGTCCGTGTAAACAGGGCCGAAGTTTCTGAGAGCTGCATGAAAACACACAAGGTCAAAATAATTAAACCAAGAATATAAACATGTAGCTGAATAAATAACGTGTTGTACTAGATTGACTCACACTGACATCCTTTGAAGGTTTGTATTTTTTTTTAAATAAACTGAAAACTGTTTTGAGCACAAATGTTTACCCCCCTTAAATCAGAGAGTAACTTCTAGCCTTCAGAAGAAGAAGGGCTGTGAGTGTATTCTTTAGATTAAAGTAAAACTAATATGCATGAATTACCAAATTAACACTGGGTTAAAAGTAACACATAACAACCATAAAAGAAGAACAATGCATGCAGCAAATAATCCACTGGAGACAAGCAAGGCCAAAGTCAACTGTTTACATATTCGCAAAGTGTAGCCAATTCCATCCTAATTTTATTTAATAATTAATTACCATCTTAGCTAACTCCACATTAATATTAGGAACATGGGGTTACTGAACCAACAATCCTAGCTTCACCCTGCACAAACTGTGAGGTTTTTCAGCTTTCTTCATGGACCTGACACAGAGCCCTGACAACGACTTCACCTGTGTCCTGTTTTTTGCTACAAACTGAGAAGAGCAGCACGTTAGTAGAATGATCACAAAATATGAGTCGTTTTGTTTAAGTGTGGAAAAGCTGTTTCTATAACGTGAGTATACAAAAAAAAGATTGCGTTGCTAATAGGCTAACGTTGGCCGCTAACAGGTAGCAACAACACAACGATCAAACTAACGTTACTTACATTTGGATTAATAAAAATAAAAAAATCACACTGAAAAGCAGGAATGTTTAGATACAAACCTAATCTGTGAAGCAGAACTTCTGGGTTGAAAGCAGCATCTTGGGTTTCGTTGTGTTGCAGTTTGTCCTTTAAACAACATTGTTCCTTTTTATCATCTGTGACTGTTGTTTCCAGAAACTCCATGTTTTCCGTAGCCACTTCGTCTCGTTGTTTAGCCTGCTGTCGCCTCATCTCTCTTAGCTAGTTTCCTTAAAATAATTGATACTAAACCGGTATAAATGAAACTAACTCAAGAAGATGAAATTACATGTACTGTAAATGTTATAGAAAAGTAACTCGTACTCTAAAAGTACAGCACGATACCTTTCTTTCTTATCTTCTTCTTTTCTTGTTGCAAAGAACATAAGATCGTTGTTGTTATTGTTGCCTTTTATTGCCGAGTGTTTTCAAACGAACATGCCGGATAACTGTAAATAAAATAAACAAAAATGCAAACACTTAGTATTGCAAAATTCAAATAAACACAAACTTAAACATAGATTTAAGAACTAGAATAGGTTTAACCAACCAGTTACAAACATCAGCATTTAAATATCACAGTGCAGGAGAGCAGCAACAAAGCGATCATTTAGCTAACTAGCTGCTACTCGCTAGCATCTCATTAGCTCTAAGCTAATTCGCCAAAACTAGTGCTGGACGATAATTCAATAACGATAAATATCGCGATATACTTTTATTCAATAACGATGATATGAAGTTTAAGCATATTTTCGATATTTCGATAGGATTTTACAACTTTTTCTGACGTTTTTCTCTTTCTGTTCGGGTTGGAGCGGCTGCTTCAACAACCCGCCCGGACAGAAAAAGCTGTGACACAAAACGTGCGTGGTGACGTCGTTGTTACGCAGCGCTCAGTCCAGCAGCAGCAGGGTTGCCAGATCTCCAGACCGAAAGAAGCGATCAGCTCCTTCAAAACAAGCACAAACAAGCGGCTCGCTCTTTCAAAAAAAGCCCAAAAAAAGCCCAGCTGGCAACCCATCCCATTGTGTAAAAAAAGGCAGTTTTAAACAGTATAAACATATTTATTATGGCATTACATATATCTAGCAAAATTATACATAAAAGAACGTATTCAGTCTAAAAAATAAAAATACATTTTGCATTTTTCTCCCATCTGTGGTCGGATCCAGTCTTGAAGAGCACGCTCTTTCTCCCAATCTTTATTATATTTTTTTCCATATTTACCCCACTTAGAGCTCACATTAGCGTTGTCTTGTCTAGACAAAGAATAAAGAACAGAGACAAAGAATAAAGAACAATGTTGCATTCGCGTGTAGTCGGATGTCCCGTGAAGAAACACGGTTTTTAATTTTAAACTCACTTTGAAAGTAATTTTCATTAATTTATCATTTTGTTTGCTAAAAACGAACATAGTTGAATGATACAAGATATATATGTGGTGTCACTATATGCAAAGTTCAAAAATGATGTCACAATACTGTAATGTATACAGCAGTGTTCGTGCATGTATATTACAGAGTGTCAGTGAACGCACCGCGAGAGAGAGCGTGACGTAGGCACGCGGGTTCAGTGTGTGTGTGAAGATAGAAAGTGCAGAGAACGGAGTAATGCAGGATCGTGCCGTCTGATAAGTGTATTGTGCAGTTTAAACAATAAAGCTACATCAGCACCAAACCAGCATATTTATTAAGCGTGCAGAGAAACATCAAAAATACCTTTAAAATAACTTCAGGAGTACATTTCACAAAACAAGCCCAAATAAGCGACGCAACACCCATGGTAAGCACAAAAAACCGCCACAAGCGGCTCACCGAATTTAAAAGCGACTCCAGGAAAAAACAAGCCCAATGCCGCTTGAAATAAGCGGACTTGGCAACTATGAGCAGCAGGCGTTAGCGGTAGCAGGCTAAAAGCTAAGCTAGTCTCCAAAGCGCGTTAAGTTTTCGCTTCAAAACGAGTCAAACGAGTGCTCATGACCGTCAGAATGTGACTGAACAAAGTTTCACAAGCGAAGAGAAAGAGACGACATCACTGATGAGAGGAAAGACTAATTCGTCGGTGTGGACGTAGTTCGGTTTTACTGCAGGTCTCATCTGCAGCGAGTCTTACTCGGTTTGTGTTTATTTTTCAAAACGTGACAGAGTCGTTCTAACTAGCGGTGGAAACATCTACTTGTTTAATCTGAAGAGTTTCCACTCGATAGAATATGATGAGAGTCAGAAGATGAAGAATAAAGTTTGAGCCAACGTTTCCCTGAAACTACGACGTAAACAAACAGCCCCAGCAGTGCTGCATGTTTTTTTTAATTGAAAATAAAACAGATTCATCAGAATAAAAAGAAAGAAAAACACTGAATGAAAAGGTGCAGAAAGACGAAAATAGTGTTATAATATCTGCCCCTTGTTTAAAAAATACAAAATAACTACAAACAACCTTCACTTCACCTGCACCACACCTTCCCAACAACTTTGATTTAATCATCTTTTAAAACATATAAATAGTTTTATAAATGTTTATGATGATATCAAGTCAACACAATCCTGTTTCCTGATTTAAAACTCAGCTCCTTCACACTAGTTCTAAATGAAGATTTTACAAACATTTACATTCCCTTCAGGGTTTAATAACTTTAAACAAAATGTAATTGAATATTTGGGGGTAATATTTTTTTTAGTTTTATACATGACTTGTAAAATACTATGTTCAACCAAATCATAACATTTTAATAATTTCAATTGATGAAATAATATATTTGTTGGGTGACCATAGCACTTCCTAATAATAATTCTTACAGCTCTTTTTAGTAAAATAAAATTAGGATTTGTAATAGTTTTGCATGCTTTTCCCCAAACTTCAATACAACAGATTAAATATGGAACAATCATTACATTATACAATATATTCAAAACTTTGTCATTCAAAAACTATTTTACTTTATACAATAATGTAATTGATTTTGTTATTTTTATTCTTAAGTAATTTCCATGAGATTTCCATGTCAGCTTCTCATCAATAACTATACCCAAAAGTTTTATTTAATTAACTATGAATTTCAATGCTGTAAATTTTAAAGTTCTTGTTTAAAGTTAAAACTATTAATATTGACACAGTTGAGAATTTTATGCCGAGAACGTTCATGCTCAATAATCCAGGTACCAAATCCAATACCTGTAATTCTCAGTTGGGTCATCTGGAAACTGGATGGAGGATGGAGGGTGAAACGTTTCTATAAAAAACTGTCCATGACCCGACAGAATTATTGGGTTGAGAATTTTATGTTTATTTGATGGTGATTTCCATCTTTTTGGAGGCTAAATACAAATACAAGGTGAACATCAATTTATTTGTATAGTTTATAGTTTTTTTTAGGCTTTTATATTGTTTATATCGATATCGAATTATATCGATATCGACCGAAATTAAGAACTATATCGTGATAAAAATTTTGGCCATATCGTCCAGCCCTAGCCAAAACCCACGCTTAGAACTACAAAACAACATATCTCTCACATCTTACAACATTAATATAACTTACCACGTTGGGCAATAGTCATGAACACAAGTAAGATATGATTTTATGTTAGATTTGGCTTGTTAGTTTCAGCTAACGGCAACATAAACACACTTCCGGTCCGCCGTCGATTTTTTTTTTTTTTTTTTTTTTTTTATTTATAGAAAAAACAAGTACAAAAAAAACCTTACAATGTCAAACATGGCTCGAGACTTAAGGCATGCATAGCACAAAAGAGAATAAAGGCACATAAACAAAAACGTGTCTTGGGCAGCTTACAACAGAAATTCGTTACAGATTGTTTTAGTTTTTAAAGCTTTGGCATTAGTACAGTACTTTAAAGTAGCTAAGTAAGAGGAAATATAATTAGAAAACACTATAAATCTAGGTTTTAGCAAGGAGAATTTCGGTCCGCCGTCGAATCACTTCCTGTTTACCGTCAACCCACGTCACTTAAACAAAAAGTAAAGCTATAGTGCCCTCTAGTGGAAATGGGAGGAGTGAATCCAACATCTCTTTAATGACGGATCGCAAGCAACTTTAAAGCAGAAAATAAGAGAGGGAATTAAATTAAAATTGTATGATCAGGAATTAGGACAGGTAAAAAGTATAAAGTTTTTAGGAATATGGTTTGATGAAAAAATAATCTCGGTGGCACAACTGGTAGAGCTGCTGCCTCTCAGCGAGAAGGTTGCCGGTTCAAATCCCGGTCCGGGGCCTTTCTGGGTGGAGTTTGCATGTTCTCCCCGTGCATGCGTGGGTTTCCTCCGGGTACTCCGGTTTCCTCCCACAGACCAAAAAACATGCTTGTTAGGCTGATTGGTGACTCTAAATTGACCCTAGGTGTGAGTGTGAGAGTGGATGGTTGTTTGGTGTGAGTGAGACAGGTCCCTCTTGTAAACGAGGCTAGCCTGTATAAATAAAGGTTGAATATACAGAATCTTATAGATAAGTGTAAGAAAATATTAAATGTTATGAGATGTTTGGCTGGCAGTGACTGGGGAGCAGATAGATGAGCTTTAAAACAAATATACACCGGATTACTCAGATCAAACATTGACTATGGAAGCATCATTTATGGATAAGCAGCAAAAACTCATCTGGAAAGACAATACAACATCAGGCGTTAAGAATTTGTACAGGAGCTTTCAAAACCACACCGACAACAGCACTAGAAGTGGAAATGGGTGAAATGCCACTGGAACTAAGAAGAACACAACTAGCACTAAATTACTGGGTTAACTTGCAAAGCAATAACCCGGATCATCCGACACTTGACCCATGCTGGGAAAAAGAGAAAAAACAAACTAAAAGTTTTGGATGGATTATAAGAAAGAAAATAGAAGAAGTTCAGGTACACAGTTTAGAAATAAGTCAACAATTACCACTATCAGTTTTACCACCCTGGATTTTACCAACAGCAACGGTAGACATGACACTAATGGAAAAGAAAAAGGACAAGACATACATCATAGATTCACATGCAGCACAGACCTACATAAACAGTTATTATCAGTACATTCAAATTTATACGGATGCATCAAAAATAAATGAAAAAATAGGAATAGCTTTTATAGTACCGGAATTTAAAGTAAAAATAGGAAAACGAATCACCAACGACTTGTCAGTATACAAAGGAGAGATGTTAGCAATTTTATTGGCGGTGCAGTGGGTGGAGGAGGTAAAACCATTAAAAACAATAATCTGTTCAGATTCAAGTTCAACATTATTAAGTTTAAAACACAATCATTCAGACAGTAGACCAGACATATTACTGGAAATACTCCATACATTATTTAGAACACAAAGAATGGGATTAACAATAACATTTTTATGGGTACCAGCACACATTGGGATAAAAGGAAATGAGACAGCAGATAAGATGGCAAAGAAGGCAACTCAAACTCAGATCAACTTCACAGTAAAAACAAGTAAATCAGAGGCAAAAAGTATCATTAAACAAAGACTGAAGAAAGAATGGCAGAAAAGATGGGATGAAGAAAGTAAAGGAAGATGGTTTTATGGGATCAAAATGACAGTAGGTGAAACACGAACTGGAAGAAGGAGCAGAAAGGAGGAAAGATTAATAACAAGACTAAGATTTGAACACACAGGACTTAATTATTCATTATTTCAAATAAAGAAACACAATACAGGCAAATGTGAGCACTGTGGACAAGATGAAACATTGAAACATGTTCTACAGGAATGTCAAAAATATGATCAAGAACGTAAATATATGAAGAGAGAATTTGAAGAGATAAAAGAAAAGTTTAACATAATAGCTGCACTACAACATAACTTAGAGAGTAAACATATCCAAATTATAATTAGATATTTTAAGAAAACGAAGTTGTTTAATAGAATTTGAAATACATATACAGTAGTTTAATCGGGCGTACACCAGTGTTAATTTTGTCGACTAATTGTCGACTAATTATTTTCGTCGACTAAATGTTTTCATTGATTTGTCGACTAAAATTAGACTAAAACAAAAAAATTCTGATGACTAAGTAATGACTAAAACTAAATGATGTTTTAGTCACATGACTAAGACTAAAACTAAATTAAAAATAGCTGTCAAAATTAACACTGGATTCAAGTACTGCTTGTAGTTTTACTGTTAAAAGCAAGGTTAGACAAATAATGTTTGAAAAAAGTTTTATTTGTTGTTGTATGTATTGCATATTAATATTAATATTATGGTTAAAACATTGTTTTGTTTTAGTAACTACAGAGAATTGATGAAAAGTTTTTACTATGTATAACTTAGTCGACTTAATTGACTGTAGATTTAGTCGACTAAATGTTTTCATTGATTTGTCAACTAAAATTAGACTAAAACAAAAAAAATTCTGATGACTAAGTAATGACTAAAACTAAATGATGTTTTAGTCACATGACTAAGACTAAAACTAAATTAAAAATAGCTGTCAAAATTAACACTGGCGTACACATAGAATTATCCCATGAAGAACCACACTCCATACCAGTGGTGGCGGTAATGCACACCTAAAGTTTTTTGCCAACCGCCATTAAAACCCATGAAGAAGAAGAAGAAGAAGAAGAAGAACTTTAAAGGTTCAGTATGTAGCTTTTTTTATAAACATATTTCTTCTCTCGGTCACTTTTTTTTGACAGAGTGATGTTAGACAGATAATCTTTGAGAAATACTATATTCCTCTGGCGTCTCCCGGTGGTTAAAATAGCATTTATAAAAACCAGAGCGGCCCGAGTTTGACCAGCCAATAAAAACAGAGTTATTTTCATGAACGAGCTTCCCCCGCCCTTCCCCCGCCTCTCCCAGCTGCAGCGCGCAGCCGGGCACGCTCCCGTCTCAAACAGTAGCTGTTTCAAGATGGCGGAGGTGGCGAGAGCTTCGAGTGCTCAAAGGATTGCCAAGCGATGCAGAGTTAGCAACTTTCCTGCTTGAAAAGTAAGTGTCTTTGCTTGAATCATGTGATAGCGCAAATGCCATGATATTATCTACAACAGGCTAAAACCGTTTTCCGGCCTACAGCTGACGTGATGCTAATGGCAGCAGCTAACTCATTCAACCTCAGTATTGTTTCGATACGTACATTTAGTTATCCTAACTTATTGTATTGTGGATCAGCATGCAGATATGATGAAAGTACTGTAACTGCGCTGTCTGTGTGAGAGAGGCATGATCACAACAACTAGCAATTAGCATATTGTCTGCTGATCATTTGGTGTTCATAATCTAAAAGTCTGTTAGTTCTACTACACAATATATGTTGTTGATGTGTGACGATGCTTGTTTTTGGACACACGACAGCACGTCAAAATACTGTTTCTCCAATGTTTATTGGTTCTCCTGCAGAAGACAATAAAATAAACACATCACTTTGTCTTCTGTTTTCTGCACTTCTGGCTCCTTCACAGTGCTTCTCCAGCAAAGTGAGCCTCACAATATAACAGTTATATTTCATTCAGGAGGTTTACAAAGCAGAAAAGTAATATTTTTCTTTTAGAGTAACAAAACATGACATTTTCTAAATATATAATTAAAAACAGTGCAATAAAAGAACAACAGCGCCATCTACTGGGCAGTCTAGAACAACAAAAAGACAACATTTAGTCATTACATGAACAAAAACAACAATTTCACATACCTGCAGAAGACAATAAAATAAACACATCACTTTGTCTTCTGTTTTCTGCACTTCTGGCTCCTACATGTGCAAAAATAAATGTTACCAAATGAAAAACGTGACAACACCCTTGCTATTACAGTCATTGTCCACCAGGGGGCACATCACACAATTTGGCACCAAAAAGAAAAGAGAGGGAAAATAAAATGCCTACAACCTTGGTTAAACTTGAAAATAAGTGTTACTGTAATGTTTTAAAAGATATATCAAACAATATGATTAAAAGTGTACAACTTTAAAAGTAAAAATTTCAAGAAACATATAAAATATCATCAGAGAGCCTTCCACACTTCTTACCTTCACAGTGCTTCTCCAGCAAAGTGAGGGAAAGGAAACACGGGAGGAGCCAAGTGCACACATCATTTCCTCCTTGATACATTTCAAAATAAAAGACCTCAATAAAATAAAATTCACAAACATGAATACAGTGGAGTAACTGATTATCTTAGAGTATATTTTTAACTCCGTTACACCCACCCCCACTGAATTTTATTGAAATTGAGCCACAGCTACACAAAGATTACACCAGATCTCATCAAATGAAACTCTGAAGGGTCTATTACCAAGAAAACCAACTGACAAAAGTATCCACATAGGATGCAGTGGACTGAGAGTAGCGCTTATACCTCAATCCAACCACTGGCAACAGGGTGCCCATATACACCCATCCCAAGACCCCAGATAGTGTGTAGTAATGCTCAAGACAAAAAGAACATAAAAAAAAAAACCAAGACCAAACAAAGCGGTCAGTGATAAATACAGGCTACAAAAAGGAAACTTCAGTTAGTGAAAGCTTGGAAAACGGACTTGCAAACAGTTCTAACATCAAAAGCATCTTGAACCACAGCTTGTTTAGACATTGTCTGTATTAACCTATTCACAGGTTTAACCACACGGCCAAATCTTGTTCTGATTTGAGAGGGGACACCAACAGAACCAACGTGGGTTTGTGAGGCTTGGTCAACATCATCACAGTGATGTACATTGGTCAGATCATTCAGAACAGGGTCTGACTGTGATACCTCACTAAAACTGTCAACAACATCAGTCACATTTTCAGGTTCGCCGGAAACGGATTGTCCACCATTTTGGGTCACAGATAACACAATGGAGGAAGGATGGTCAGATGTCACACTCGCTATTTCAGAATCATCCCCTTGTGAAATGCTTGGCTCAGTCAGCTGTGTGACCCACTCCACTGTTCTCCTATCAGAGTCCACATGATTGGCATCACTCACAGAACCATCATCCACACTTCCAACAACAGGTAGGATATTCTTGCTTTCAGTAGCGGGGTCCACATCCAAGTCAACTTCATCTGTATTCCCACCCAGGGATTCATCTACAGATCTGTCATCCAGCATCGAGGACTGTGCAGTGCTAGCGCAGGAAACATGATCAAGTGAGTCATGAACATCCACCACAGGAAGAAAGTTGGCCAACATCAGCAAGTTTCTGTGGATCACCCTCGTCTGACCAGACACAGTGTCACAGATTTTGTATGTGTGGGTCTCTGGATTCATATCTAACACAGTGTAGATTGTGGATTCCCACCTGTCAGCTAGCTTCTTTTTGCCTCTCTCTCTTTTGTTCGCCACTAGCACTCTGTCACCGATATCAATATGGGATCCTTTTGTTTTCCTGTTGTAGATTTGAGCATGTCGATCCATCTCTTTAGTTGCATGAGTCTGAGCAATGGCCATGGCTTCCTTCAAGTCATTGGAGAGAGATGCCACATACTTGTCATAACTTGTCACATCAGAGTCATGAAGAACAGAACGAAAAAGAACATCAATTGGCAGACGTGGTGTGCGGCCGAACATCAAGTAAAATGGAGGATAACCTGTTGTTTCATGAGTTGAACAGTTGTACATGAATGTGAGAGTCTGTAGGCGACGAGGCCAGTCTGCTTTGGCTTCAGGGGGCAAAGCACGGATCATACCACCCAATGTTCGATTAAAACGCTCCACACTCCCATTTCCCATCGGGTGATAAGGTGTTGTGTGCGATTTCTTTACACCAGAGACCCTGAGGAGTTCACTAATCAGTTGGCTTTCAAAGTTAGCACCCTGATCACTGTGGATCCGTTCAGGGAAGCCAAAAACACAGAAGTATCTGTCCCAGAGAAGTCTGGCCACCTGCTTAGCAGACTGATCTTTACAAGGAAATGCCTGTGCTAGTCTTGTGAAGTGGTCTGTGATAACCAACACATCAACTGACTTGTTCTTTGAGTTCTCAGCAGACCAAAAGTCAATACAGACTAGCTCTAGCGGTTTGGATGATTTAATGCTCACTAGAGGTGCTCTTCCTTCTGGTTCAACTGTCTTACTGACGAGGCATCTTTGACAACTGCGCACGTAGTCTCTAACATCTCTCTCAAGGTTCAGCCAGAAAAACCTTTGCCTGGTCAAGCTGAGGCTCCTGAACTGGCCCTGGTGACCAGCATCATCATGGATCCCCTTCAGGACCTCATCCTTGAGAGAATCTGGGACAACGTATTGCAAACGTTTGTTCTTGGACCTCTGGTCTCTGGAAACCCTGTACAACACACCATTATTCACAGACAACTTCTCCCAGTGACTCAGGTATTTTTTGACAGATGGTGAGTCATTAGTTTTCTCTCTCCTAGAGGGCTTGCGATGTCTCTCAACATAAAACATGACACGAGACAAGGTGACATCCTGTGTTTGTCTGTCACGCAGCTCTCTTTCAGTGTAGGCAGGTAAGGCGTCTTGTCCTGGTGGGAGCAACTGAGGCATTTGAAGCAGCATCTCTGTAGCTCGAGTCCTGGAACCAGCTTCCCACTCAACATGTGACTTCAACACAGCTGACACATCATCCTTGTCCACAGATGAAGGTGACACTTGCAAATGGCACATTTTTACTGACAGGGTGTCTTCATTCACTGGAGCGAGCTGTTTGCGGTCAGTTGATGATAGGAAGGTATCCTGAACGGAAGTGTGTGACATATCCTTAGCTTTTGAAAGGAAGTCTGCATAAGGCTCCACGAGCAGTTTGCCACATACACTCTCCTTAACAAAGGGCACACGACTCAAAGCATCAGCCACAATGTTCTGCTGACCTGGAACATACTTTATGTCAAAGTCATAACTTGCCAGCTTAGCGACCCAACGTTGTTCACAACAGTCAAGCTTTGGTTTTGTGAGGATGTGAGTCAAGGGGTTGTTGTCGGTCCAGACTGTGAAACGATGACCTTTGAGCCAATGGCTGAACTTGTCACAAACCGACCATTTCAATGCTAGAAACTCTAGCCTGTGAGCTGGGTAGTTCTTTTGAGACTGAGAGAGTGACTTGCTAGCAAAAGCAATAGGTCTGGCTCTAGTTTCATTCTCCTGAATCTGAGCCAATACAGCCCCAATGCCATCCTGAGATGCATCAGTCAACAAGAGAAAGGGACGAGAGAAGTCAGGATGAGCTAGAACCACAGAGTTGACCAGTGACATCTTCAAATCCTCGAAAGCTTTCATTTCTTTGGTTGTCCAATCAGCTGCACTCAGCTTTCTGCAAGAGAGTTTGGTATTGGCACGACTCTTCAGTTTTCTCTTTCCTCCTTTCAATAGATCGAAAAGTGGCTTGGCAACAGCAGAGAATCTAGGTACAAAGTGCTGGTAGTAATTTACCATTCCTAAAAAGGATCTCAATCGTTTCTGGGAAGGAGTGACACCATCAGCTTCCATGAGGTCGGCACTTGTCAATTTTGTGATGCTCTCGACCTTACTGGGATCTGTCGACACACCTGACTCGTCCACTATGTGGCCGAGGAACTTTACTGACCTCCTCAGGAAGAAGCACTTTTTGGGGGCAAGCTTCAAGTTGTGGCTACGCAGTCTGTCAAACACCATCTTTAGACGGTACAAAGCGGTCTCTTCATCAGGGGCAAACACCAGTAAATCATCCAAATAGCACAACAAACTCAAATAGTTCTGGTCCCCAAAAATGCTTGTCATCATCCGCATAAAGCTTGCAGGACTGTTGCAGAGGCCCTGCGGCAACCTGTTGTACTCATAGAGGCCCATGGGTGTAGTAAAGGCAGAGTACTTCTTGTCATCCTCATGAAGTGGCATGTTATAAAAACCTGACGTTAAATCCATTGTGCTAAACAGACAGTTACCTCCAAGTGCTGCCAAGCAGTCTGCCTGATGAGGAAGAGGATGAGCATCTTTGAAAGTCTTTTTGTTCAACCAGCGAAAATCTGTACAGATGCGAAGATCACCATTCTTCTTCCACACAAGAACCAATGGTGAGGCATATTCACTGGTTGACTTCCTGATAATCTCTTTCTCCTCCATTTCGCTCAAAACCTGCCGCAGCTTCTGGTACTGGCTTGGTGGTACTCGCCTGTAAGGCAGTCTGAAAGGTTTGTTATCCGAAAGATGTATACGGTGCACAAAACCCTTTGCTTCACCACAATCAAGATGATGTCGTGAGAAAATGTCCTCATACTCCAAAACAAGGTCCGCCATCTTTTCCTTACACCTTTCAGATGTCTCACAAGACTCGATGTCAACATCAGTGAGCCCAATTAACCGGAGCTTGTCACTCACAGAAGTTGTAACCAGGGAAGATGGTGCTGCAAACTGACAACAATTGGACAGAGAGACTGCTGCTTGCTCACACACATCTAGGTCTTCAAGCGCTGTGCAGGTATAAATGTCAGCCAGCTTTGCGTTGCGTCTCAACAACACAGGCCTGTCGGAAGTATTAATCAGTTTCAGTGGAACCCACCTGTCCCCCCACAAAGGAGTTATAATCTTTGCAACTAAAACACCTCTGGGGGCTGAGCGAGAAGTAGTGGGTTCTGTCATCACTGTACTGCCTGTGGAAATAGCAACATTTTTAGGCAGTTTACCCCAGATCAGGTACTCGCAACCTGGTTCAAGACACACAGCTGTATTACATTTGACAGTGCCAACTTTATCAGGAACGTCTGTACCTCTCCATGGGCTCAGTCCAGAAAGCATAGACAGAAAACTTTCAGTTTCAGGGTCCTTCTCTGGACAGGGACTGGATATGGTTTTCCAATATGGCTCACATAACTTGGACTGATGCAAAATGTGTTTTATGACATTTGACCCCAGTATTAATTCATCATGTTGACCTGGAACAA
>JBBPBX010056579.1:0-22717 GCA_038048925.1 Garcialebias charrua
GTGAGTGGGAGGAATTTGTGCTTCGGCTGTAGTTTTTATTTAATTATTTTTCTGCAGCTTGAACATCTGCAGAAAATAAATTAGGAGTTTCTGAGCAGATAAATAAAAAAATCTGACGTTTACAACGTTTGATAAGAGCTCGATCGTTCCATGAAGGAAATCATATCGGCTTTTTTCAGAGTTTTTGACTTCAAACTGGTCAAGCCATTTGAGTCATGAAAAGAAAATGACTTAAAATGTCACACAATATCAACAACTGTTATGCTGAGAGAGTGCCGAGTTCACCACCATCAGATTTAGAGAGTGTTGGGGTCACCACCATCAGATTTAGAGAGTGTTGGGGTCACCACCATCAGATTTAGAGAGTGTTGGGGTCACCACCATCAGATTTAGAGAGTGTTGGGGTCACCACCATCAGATTTAGAGAGTGTTGGGGTCACCACCATCAGATTTAGAGAGTGTTGGGGTCACCACCATCAGATTTAGAGAGTGTTGGGGTCACCACCATCAGATTTAGAGAGTGTTGGGGTCACCACCATCAGATTTAGAGAGTGTTGGGGTCACCACCATCAGATTTAGAGAGTGTTGGGGTCACCACCATCAGATTTAGAGAGTGTTGGGGTCACCACCATCAGATTTAGAGAGTGTTGGGGTCACCACCATCAGATTTAGAGAGTGTTGGGGTCACCACCATCAGATTTAGAGAGTGTTGGGGTCACCACCATCAGATTTAGAGAGTGTTGGGGTCACCACCATCAGATTTAGAGAGTGTTGGGGTCACCACCATCAGATTTAGAGAGTGTTGGGGTCACCACCATCAGATTTAGAGAGTGTTGGGGTCACCACCATCAGATTTAGAGAGTGTTGGGGTCACCACCATCAGATTTAGAGAGTGTTGGGGTCACCACCATCAGATTTAGAGAGTGTTGGGGTCACCACCATCAGATTTAGAGAGTGTTGGGGTCACCACCATCAGATTTAGAGAGTGTTGGGGTCACCACCATCAGATTTAGAGAGTGTTGGGGTCACCACCATCAGATTTAGAGAGTGTTGGGGTCACCACCATCAGATTTAGAGAGTGTTGGGGTCACCACCATCAGATTTAGAGAGTGTTGGGGTCACCACCATCAGATTTAGAGAGTGTTGGGGTCACCACCATCAGATTTAGAGAGTGTTGGGGTCACCACCATCAGATTTAGAGAGTGTTGGGGTCACCACCATCAGATTTAGAGAGTGTTGGGGTCACTACCATCAGATTTAGAGAGTGTGGGGTCACTACTATCATATTTAGAGAGTGTTGGGGTCACTACTATCATATTTAGAGAGTGTTGGGGTCACTACCATCAGATTTAGAGTGTTGGGGTCACCACCATCAGATTTAGAGAGTGTTGGGGTCACCACCATCAGATTTAGAGAGTGTTGGGGTCGCCACCATCAGATTTAGAGAGTGTTAGGGTCACCATCAGCAGATTTAGGGAGTGTTGGGGTCACCACCATCAGATTTAGGGAGTGTTGGGGTCACCACCATCAGATTTAGAGAGTGTTGGGGTCACCACCATCAGATTTAGAGAGTGTTGGGGTCACCACCATCAGATTTAGAGAGTGTTGGGGTCACCACCATCAGATTTAGAGAGTGTTGGGGTCACCACCATCAGATTTAGAGAGTGTTGGGGTCACCACCATCAGATTTAGAGAGTGTTGGGGTCACCACCATCAGATTTAGAGAGTGTTGGGGTCACCACCATCAGATTTAGAGAGTGTTGGGGTCACCACCATCAGATTTAGAGAGTGTTGGGGTCACCACCATCAGATTTAGAGAGTGTTGGGGTCACCACCATCAGATTTAGAGAGTGTTGGGGTCACCACCATCAGATTTAGAGAGTGTTGGGGTCACCACCATCAGATTTAGAGAGTGTTGGGGTCACCACCATCAGATTTAGAGAGTGTTGGGGTCACCACCATCAGATTTAGAGAGTGTTGGGGTCACCACCATCAGATTTAGAGAGTGTTGGGGTCACCACCATCAGATTTAGAGAGTGTTGGGGTCACCACCATCAGATTTAGAGAGTGTTGGGGTCACCACCATCAGATTTAGAGAGTGTTGGGGTCACCACCATCAGATTTAGAGAGTGTTGGGGTCACCACCATCAGATTTAGAGAGTGTTGGGGTCACCACCATCAGATTTAGAGAGTGTTGGTGTCACAACCATCAGATTTAGAGAGTGTTGGGGTCACTACCATCAGATTTAGAGAGTGTAGGGGTCACTACTATCATATTTAGAGAGTGTTGGGGTCACTACTATCATATTTAGAGAGTGTTGGGGTCACTACCATCAGATTTAGAGTGTTGGGGTCACCACCATCAGATTTAGAGAGTGTTGGGGTCACCACCATCAGATTTAGAGAGTGTTGGGGTCGCCACCATCAGATTTAGAGAGTGTTAGGGTCACCATCAGCAGATTTAGGGAGTGTTGGGGTCACCACCATCAGATTTAGAGAGTGTTGGGGTCACCACCATCAGATTTAGAGAGTGTTGGGGTCACCACCATCAGATTTAGAGAGTGTTGGGGTCACCACCATCAGATTTAGAGAGTGTTGGGGTCACCACCATCAGATTTAGAGAGTGTTGGGGTCACCACCATCAGATTTAGAGAGTGTTGGGGTCACCACCATCAGATTTAGAGAGTGTTGGGGTCACCACCATCAGATTTAGAGAGTGTTGGGGTCACCACCATCAGATTTAGAGAGTGTTGGGGTCACCACCATCAGATTTAGAGAGTGTTGGGGTCACCACCTATCATATTTAGAGAGTGTTGGGGTCACTACTATCATATTTGGAGAGTGTTGGGGTCACTACTATCATATTTGGAGAGTGTTGGGGTCACTACCATCAGATTTAGAGAGTGTTGGGGTCACCACCATCAGATTTAGAGAGTGTTGGGGTCACCACCATCAGATTTAGAGAGTGTTAGGGTCACCATCAGCAGATTTAGGGAGTGTTGGGGTCACCACCATCAGATTTAGGGAGTGTTGGGGTCACCACCATCAGATTTAGAGAGTGTTGGGGTCACCACCATCAGATTTAGAGAGTGTTGGGGTCACCACCATCAGATTTAGAGAGTGTTGGGGTCACCACCATCAGATTTAGAGAGTGTTGGGGTCACCACCATCAGATTTAGAGAGTGTTGGGGTCACCACCATCAGATTTAGAGAGTGTTGGGGTCACCACCATCAGATTTAGAGAGTGTTGGGGTCACCACCATCAGATTTAGAGAGTGTTGGGGTCACCACCATCAGATTTAGAGAGTGTTGGGGTCACCACCATCAGATTTAGAGAGTGTTGGGGTCACCACCATCAGATTTAGAGAGTGTTGGGGTCACCACCATCAGATTTAGAGAGTGTTGGGGTCACCACCATCAGATTTAGAGAGTGTTGGAGTCACCACCATCAGATTTAGAGAGTGTTGGGGTCACCACCATCAGATTTAATCTCAATGTCTGTGAAATTGACTGTTATCGCCTTTTGTGCATTTGCTAATGTTGAGTAGCTTTGGCAGCCATCTTGAATTGGCTTTTTTTTTATTAAAGTTTTATTCATTTTACATACCGTATTTAAGAAAAACAACATAAAAGATAATGGAAAAAAACCATTTCATAAATATGAGAAAAAAAATCAAAATACATAAAATGAAAGGTGGCAGAAAGAAGAAAATTTTCTTATTTTGTCTGCCCCTTTTTTTACCAAAAAAAAAACAAAACAAACAATTTACAAACAATCAATTCAAACAATTAACTACCAAAAACAACAGATCAATTTAGTAACATTTCACACTCAATAATCAACAAATAGATTAGGATGCATTACTTGAATCTTTAGTATTTTGCTAGCAGTTTAGACTTGATAATTTTTTTGAATTTCATCACAGAGTTTACATCTTTAACATCTTTTTCCAAAACATTCCACAATTCCACTCCCTTATTCGAAATAAAACGTCCCTTCAAACTAGTCCTATATCTAGGTTTAACAAACATTTCAGTTCCTTTTAAACTGTAACGGCTTTCTCTCTTTATGAAAAACATTTGAACATTTGTGGGTAGCACATTCTTATGAGCCTTATGCATTACTAACAAAATATTATAATCTACCAATTCACAAAATTTCAATAATTTGAGTTGTTTAAATAATACATTTGATGGATGACGATAAGGCTTTCTAGCAATAATTCTCACCGCTCTTTTCTGCAAAATAAAAATAGAATTTGTTATAGTTGTACAGGCTTTACCCCAAACCTCCACACAATAAATTAAATGTGGAACAAAAATTGAGTTATATAGCAAATAAAGAGCCCTATCATTTAACAAGTCCTTTAGTTTATACAATACGCCAATAGATTTAGATAACTTAGTTTTAACAAAATTTACATGCTGTTTCCACGACAATCTCTCATCAACAATTACACCCAAAAACTTCACCTCATCCACTC
The DNA here is from genome assembly GCA_038048925.1 of Garcialebias charrua. Lineage (NCBI taxonomy): Eukaryota > Metazoa > Chordata > Actinopteri > Cyprinodontiformes > Rivulidae > Garcialebias > Garcialebias charrua. The sequence continues at coordinate 4,485 of JBBPBX010056579.1, forward strand.
TACTTAGTTCAACACCATCAATTTTGATAGAAAATTTATCTATTTTATTTTTGCTAAATAACATATAGTTAGTCTTTTCTAAATTTAATGATAACTTATTTAAACTAAACTAAGTTTGTAATATTGAGATCTCCTCTTTTAACAACTCAAACATTTGTTTCAAATCATAACCAATATAAAAGAAGGTGGTATCATCAGCAAAAAGAACACACCTTAGACTACCAGACACTTTTACCAAATCATTTATATACAAAATAAAAAGTTTTGGTCCCAGTATAGAACCCTGAGGGACTCCACATGTGATTCTGTTGAGAATCTTCAAAAGTGAATCCTTGTAGCTGTGCATAAAAAATTATTTCATGATAGATTCATTAAAATCCATCTTGTGGTTCATGAGATATTTTGCTAACAGACAGACTAGGTTGACTCTAATAGATAATGTCAGAGTTTTAAGCAAAATTGTGCAATGAGTGGCACTTGGAGTATATGTGTTGAGTTGTAAATTACTCTTAGCTACAACTTCACCTATTTGTTTTACAAAGGCCGAATATTTGACAGAAATAAAGCCCCTTAAGGCTTTCTAAAATCAGTAAGCTGTGGCAGCCATCTTCATTTAGGTTGGCTCCAGAAGTTAACTAGTTGTAGATATTTATTTAAGGGTTAATTCCTGAATGTTTCATGAAAATCCATTCAGTTGTTCATGAGATATTTTACTAACAGACGCTCAGTATAGGTGTTGTTGTGATGAACACAAACCGAGTTTGGATCAAGCTCGTGGTGGTGATCTGCTGCAGCGTCCACTGACTCTGGTCCAGTCCAGGCTGTGTGTTCTGTGGTGAACGGACAGCTGATCTCAGAACAGACCGGAACAACACTGACGACGTTACAGAAAAAATGAGAGGCTCAACTATCTGGAGTAGAAAATAAATCTTGTAAGAAACTCCACATGGGTTTTTAATGTCTGTCTCATTCCAACTTTTATTAATGAATAAATAATTCTAATAAATCTTAAATAAATAAAATACATCTAAAAATAAATGTAAGAATTATTTTATGTGTGTACACCTTTTTGTTACTGAAAGCATATTTTCAGGGGAAAAAAACTTGTGTCGCACATTTAGGTTAAATTCTTTACCAAATGCAGACATTAAAAAATAATTTTTAATCATCAGAATATACAATATATAAAATAAAATAAACGTTTGAGGCATGTTGTGGAAAGGAGCACATTGAACAATGAGCAACAACAAACCAGTGAAAGTTTCTAAAATCCTGCAGAATAAAAAAATATAGAAAAAGAATAAATGCAACAAGAATAGATTTGTTACATAATAGAAAGAACTGATTTATAATTGTGTTTGCACAAGACGTGATTATTTCTCTCAGCCGAGCTGATTTATGGAACTAAAGAAACCTTTGTGGATAAAAAATGATCTTGGGAGCAAATAAAAACACCAAAATAATAAAAATGATTTTATGAAGAAAGATTCAGGAGCAATAACGTTTTATTGCTTGATAAACAGATTTTTATTTTTGCTCCTTCTTTTATAAATCTTCCAATAAAAACTATATTAAATCGTCTTCAGTCTCTTATTTGTTGATTTGACTTCAGGTTGGTGTTTCCATCATCTGTCAGAGCTTTAGACTAAAATCATTGTTTGATGAGAAACAACAGATTTTTAGTCGTTTTGGTGGAATTTAATACCACATTGTGACAACTTGCACAATCTGGTGCCAAAGTGTGGCCCGGGGGCCATTTGCGGCCCTTGGAGTGATTTTGTGCGGCCCATCACTGCAGTAAAAGAATGGGCTAATTTTGACCCACAGGCTGAAGAGGTTGATGCAGATATTGACCTTCTTTAGATTTAATGGTGATACTTTTTAATTTTTTTAGGTTTAACAACAAAACAGATTAAAATAATCTTCTCAACATGAGCAATTACATACAATACAAACATATACAATACAAAATATAAAAATATAAATTAAAATATATAACATAACATTAAGCTATAATTAATCCCTTTAACCTAACAAACTACCAAAAAGTAGAATTTTGGATATAGTAATTCATAAAACTTGGATAAATAGAACAAGTGTTTTCAAAGAAAATAATTTCTGTTGATTTTAATAATCGGTGGGGGGAACTTGACATTTTTTAAAAGAATATAAAGTTGTATCATCGACATACAAGTTGATCAACTTCATCAGTGTCCCTTCAAACCTTCCACGAATCAGTTTTAGCGACCGCCAGCTATTTTTCAGAACTTCGGTGACCCATTTGGGACATCCATGGTTGGTTCAAACAGGTGATTGAAGCTCCACCCACTTTTTTTGAAGAACTGTTACTCATTTTAGGCTTTTGTCTTTGAAAATAAACAAAAATGAACTTTCTAAGCACAAGAAAACACATAATGGACCCCCCAAAAAGTAATAAATTAAATTATTTAAATACATAAATAAAAGGTTAATGTTTGAGGCTCCTGATGTTCTGGATCTGCAATAATTTAAAATAAACTTTTAGCCTTTCTCCAAAATATTGTTCAAATTGTTGAGAGTTTAAAAATGAGGGGGGAAAATAACACTTTTTAAACTTTATTCTTTTGTTAAATTCACATTTTTCTGGCCCATGAGTCCTTTCCTGTCAGTTCTGACCCACCTATGAAAACATTGGGACACCCCTTGCTTGGACCACGACTAATGACTCTCAGCTACTACCACACCAAACTGCCCCTTAACATTAACTGGTCTGCTCGCTAAGGTTGCTTTACGGTGGTGGCCATCTTGGTTTGACTACAAAAGGGAATTAGTTGAACATGTTCATCCAGTTATTGCATTTTGAGAGTTTCATTTAAGTCTATTCAGTGATTGGTGAGATATTTTGCTAACAGGCAGCAAAATGAACACACAGTCCGGTAAAAACATTGTTGTCCGCCTTCGCTGTTTGGCAGCAAGTGGTATGAAAAGACGCGTTTAAGTCAACATCTTTTGATAAAAACAGCAGTAAAATCTGTATTTTTGTCTCACTGAGAATAAATTTTAAAATATTTTGATAAAATTTTAACTTTAAATTTGTTTGTTTTTTTATTTCACTTTATATTTTAAACATCAAATGTGTCTCAATCTTCTCTCTCAGGCTGTTTTATACACACGGCTCCAGCCTTACTTCTATTATCTAAGAAAAGTAAAATATATTCTAAAGTTTATTTGAAGGCCTGTTTTGATCTTCAGAGGAAAATAAAGAGATTGATCAATTTCATACTTTGAGCCTTTTCTCAATGGAAATCTGCCCCTTTTCTGTTTTATTTATTTATTTATTTATTGTCATTTTTGTCTGAGAACTGGGAATCAAGTGAGAAAATCTCCACGCTGGTCTTCAGAAGGCAGCTGGTTAATTTGTCCACCAGCGCTCCCATCACTTCCAGTGGAAACACATCATTAAACCGCCGGCATGAGAAGAAGCAAAGATTACAACAACTAAAAGCCTTTTCATGGGCGCCTCATTATTTTTTAAGTCAGAAGAAAGACTCAAAGTTCTCATCAGGAGCTGCAGCATCAACACGACCATCGCTCCATCTCTCCTTCTTCTCCTTCTTTTTCCACGACCAAATGATTGATGGCGGTCAGAGAAACGGGATCAAACACGTCAAAACCGTTTCAAACCTCGGCCCGTGGAACATGTGTCCACTTCTGTTTCAGTTGCAGCTAAAAATACTTTGAGCACAGTTTATTCTACAACTTGTACTTCAATTAATAAAACAAGCAACATTTCAAACATTAATCGTTTACTAATCAAACTAGAGAAGTTACATTTCCTGCGAAAATGCAGTGTGAAGGCTTGTTGCAGAAGAAATTGCTGAAAAACAGCTGAAATAAGCTAAAAACATGGTGAAAATGTAGTTGAAATGAAAGAACAAGCCTAAGTTAGCAGAAGAAAGCAGAAACAACACATATCAGCTGAATTAGCTTTAAATAAGCAGAAATTAGCACAAAAATTGGAAAATTAACTAAAAAGCTGATTTTTTCCCCCCATTTTTTCCCCTGTTTTTTATTATAATTATTTGTACATTTTAAATTTACTTCAACTCCTTCACAGCAAGACCTGGAGGAAGCGACTGTTTGAGCTTCTCTGCCTTCTCCTTGTCTGTGATGACCAGCGTGTACAGGAAATTAGCAACAACAACAAAAACCTAAAAGTAGCTGAAATGGTAGAAAGAAGTTTAACGTACCAGAAGGAGCTGAAATGAGCGCCAAAAGCTGAAAACGCTAAATTTAGCATAAACAGCTAAATAATAGCTGAAATGGCAGAAAAAGCTGAAACGTGCAGAAATAAGTGGAAAGGAACATAGCAAGCTGATAGTAGAAAGAAGTTAATTAGGCTGAAAGTTTCAGAGATTAACACAAAACTTGAATTGATCTTAAAACAGCTAAAATTAGCTAAAAAGGTATAGTCAAAAAGTTAGAACAAGCTTCAATTAGCATAAGAAAGCAAAAACTCATGCTTGGCTAATTAGGCTGAAAGAAGCTGAAATAAGTACAAAATAGTGGGAATTAGCTGAAAAAAAGCTGAAATTAAAATGGATGAAAAGTAATAAAAAAGGCAGAAAGAAGCTGAAGTTGAAAGAAGGAAATGGAGAGGGCTTTTTTTCTGAATTAGGCTGAAAAAAGTTGAAGTGAGTGCAAAAAATGAGGAATTAGCTGAAAAAGCTTAATTAGCATAAAACAGCTAAATAGAAGCTGAAATAGTAGAAAAAGCTGAAACTTGCAGAAATAAGCATAACGGAGCATAACAAGCTGAAATTAGCAGAAATAGTTTAGCAGAAAGAATCTGAAAGGAGCACAAAACAGCCAAAAGGCTGCTGAAAGTAGCTGAAAGTGTCTAAAGTTTGCAGAAGGAAGCTGAAAGAAGCTGAACCAGAACAAAATGTGAAAGGAGCAGTAAAAAGTTGTAAACAGATCTAAAGATTTGAAGCGGGTAAAATGAGCTCAATTCGTTTTCTATGAGGAAAAAAGTGGCAGAAAAGGCTAAATATTTCAAAAAGCTAAAGTTGCACCAATACCAAAAGTCATAGCAGGATTGTCCTGAAAGAGCTGAACGTTTGATGAAATGACTCAAACTGTGGGACGAGAATCACGCCGAAAAACGTACAGAAGAAAAATGGATCATTCAAACAATTAAAGAAATATAGTTTTGGACAGAGTTTATTTTGCTTTATAGACTAAACTGAGATGAGCCTCACATCCTCGTTATTTCTTTCAATCTTAAACGTGTCACATTTCTCTTCTGGACAGATTATTTTAAAAATGTAATTTTCTCCAAAACTACTGAAAAATCAAAACCAAATTCAAGATTTCTGCTGCACACTAAATAAAATATGAGTTTTGTGTAAAAGACTGAATATGAAACCAGATTTCAGCTGATACTCGCTTCCAGATCTTTTACTCAACTTAAAAAGATAACAGAGCAACAAACAGTTAGATGATCAAGAAAAAGTCTTCAATTCCAATAAATATAACGAATGAACCAGCTTTACAGGAACAACTGCGTGTTGCCCACCAGCCTTTACAATCGAGTTTTAGACTTGGAACATCTTCTATCTGAGCTGTAGCCGTTTTCATCAAACATTGAAAGGAACTTTATGCAGTAAATATGTTTAAAATTGGCCGATTTTCAAAGTCAAAGTCAAAGTCAAAGTCAACTTTATTGTCAGATCTGCAATATGTACAGTGCAGGACATACACAGGACCGAAATTGCGTTTCTCTCAGTCCCTCGGTGCAACAGTAAACATCTAAACATTGAAACACTGAAACATATAATAATAGACATAAGCATAAAATAGTAAACCTAACACTGTCCTGAGTTTTTTGCATAGTGGTATAAGAGTATGAAAATTTACACCAACTCTAAAACTAAAACATTAAACATTTAATGAACATAATATTGTCCTGAGTTTTTGCATACTAGTATAAAAAAAGAGTATAAAAAGTATAACTAAAATAAACTAAAGGTTTCTAGCATTGACATTTGCAAAGTGGCAAAGCAGCGTATGAGTCAATGTACACAGTATATGTATGAGGTAGTAGTTGATGTTGTTGTAGAGGCAAAAAGTGGCATATGCAGTAAGGCACATTGGGCATCCCTAAATAAGACCGTTCAGAGCACACTGTATATGTACCAGCAGTGGTGTAGATACTAGAGTAGTGTAAATAAATGTAAACAGTAGTAATTACATGTAGGCAGTAGTAATAAAAGTAAACAGTATTAATAAATGTAAACAGAGAATGTAAACAGTATTATGATTATAGGCAGTGATGTAATACAGACATTAGTGCAAGTATGAGAAGTAGTGCAAACTGTATGAGCACATGACCGAGAGTTCAGTGATCAACCCGTTTGATGACAGAGTCTAGTGTTAAAAACTTTGTGTTGAGTGATAATATGTGAGAAAGTTTTAGTGTTAAGGCAGTTCAAATGGGAGGGGAGGCAGAGCAGGCAGAGTGTTTAGCATTCTGACTGCCTGATGAACAGAGCTGTCTCTCAGTCTGCTGGTTCGAGCCTGGAGACTCCTCAGTCTCCTCCCTGATGGCAGCAGTCTGAAGCAGCTGTGTAGTGGGTGTGTGGGATCACCTGCCATGCGGTGGGCTTTCCGATTGAGGCGTTTGCTGTGTAAGTCCTGCAGTGAGGGCAAGGAGGTGCCCACGATCTTCTCAGCTGCTCTCACAATGCGCTGGAGGCTCTTGCGGCATGATGCAGTACATGCACCAAACCACACAGTGATGCAGCTGGTCAGGACACTTTCTATGGCACCTCTGTAGAAGGTGCTCATGATGGGGGTTGAAGCTCCAGCCCTTTTCAGCTTGCGGAGAAAGTAGAGACGCTGGTGAGCCTTCTTGGCCAGTGCTGCAGTGTTCCTGCTCCAGGACAGGTCCTTTGAGACGTGCACTCCCAGGAACTTGGTGCTGTCTACTCTCTCCACTGCGGTGCTGTTGATGGTCAGAGGGGGATGTTGGGCATCCCTCTTCCTGAAGTCCACAACAATCTCCTTTGTCTTCTCCACGTTGAGAGTGAGATTGTTGTGTCCGCACCACAAGGCCAAGCGGCTCACCTCGTTCCTGTAGTCCGTCTCATCGTTGTTGCTGATGAGACCTACCACTGTTGTGTCGTCCGCAAACTTGATGAAGTGGTTGGAGCTGTACGATGGTGTGCAGTCGTGTGTTAGCAGGGTGAATAGAAGGGGGCTCAGCACACATCCTTGTGGGGCCCCTGTGTTCAATGTGATGGTGCTAGATGTGTTACTCCCGATCCGTACTGTCTGTGGTCTCCCGGTCAGGAAGTCTAGCAGCCAGTTACACATTGAGGTGTTCAGCCCCAGACTGTCCAGTTTAAGGATGAGCTGTTGGGGGATGATGGTGTTAAATGCCGAGCTGAAGTCGATGAACAACATTCTAACATAGGAGTCCTTCGTGTCCAGATGTGTGAGAGCTGTGTGAAGGGCAGAGGAGATGGCATCGTCGGTTGAGCGATTAGGTCGGTATGCAAATTGGAAGGGATCCAGGGAGTCAGGGAGGACAGATGTGATGCTTTTCATGACTAGCCGTTCAAAGCACTTCATCAGGATGGGGGTGAGTGCTACTGGGCGATAGTCATTGAGGCATGCGGGCGTTGCCTTCTTTGGGACAGGGATGATGGTGGTGGCTTTGAAACAGGTGGGGACGATGGCCTGGCTCAGTGAGATGTTAAAGATGTCCGTGAAGACCGCTGCGAGTTCCCCTGCACAGTCCTTCAGCACACGACCAGGTATGTTGTCAGGACCAGAGGCCTTCCGGGCGTTAATCTTGATGAATGATCGCCTTACGCTGTCTGAGGACAGCGTCAGCACCTGGCCATCAGGAGAGGGGGGGAGTTTATGTGCTGGTGTGCTGTTACTTGCCTCGAACCGAGCAAAGAACTCATTCAGTTCATTCAGCGCAGAGGCTGAGCTGTCACAGGTCTGGGGGGGTGGTTTGTAGTTTGTGATGGTCTGTATTCCCTGCCACAGACTGCGTGTATCCCTGCTGTCCTTGAAACGGTGAGCTATTTTCCCAGAATACTGCTTCTTTGCCTTTCTGATGCCCCGGTCCAGGTTGTTTCTGGCTGCCCTCAGGCCCACCTGATCTCCCGCTTTGAAGGCAGCATTCCTGGCTCTCAGGAGTCTGTAAACCTCAGCTGTCAGCCATGGCTTCTGGTTAGCCCGAACAGTGATGGTTTTAAGGTTGGTTACATCATCAATGCACTTGGTGATGTATGAACATACAGTGTCTGAGTACTCCTGGAGACATGTGGTGTTGTTTGTGGTAGCAGCTTCTTTGAACATACTCCAATCTGTGGTGTCAAAACAGTCCTGGAGTGCCTCTGAAGACCCCTCTGGCCACACTCGTATCTGCTTGCGGACTGGTTTTGTGACTTTCACCAGTGGCCTGTATGCTGGCTTTAGCATAACACAGATATGGTCAGAAGCACCAATGTGGGGGAGGGGGATGGCTCTGTAGGAATTTTTCATGGTGGTGTAAACCTGGTCCAGGGTGTTGTTTCCTCTTGTTGCAAAGTTTATGTTTCTGTATGTTTTTGGAAGAACACTCTTTAAATCTGCATGGTTGAAATCACCAGCCGTGATGAGAAAAGCATCAGGATGGGCTGTTTGTTGCTCACTGATGTGCAGATATAGTTCATTTAGTGCCTCACCTCTATCTTTGCTGTTGGAGCTTGGGGGGATATATACAGCAACAATCAAAACAGCTGTAAACTCCCTCGGTAAAAAGAACGGTCTGCATTTAATAGTCATGAACTCCACTAAATGTGAGCAGTGTTTGTAGACCACAGCAGCATCACGACACCATGCGTTGTTGATGTTTCAACATCAACATGATGTTTTCAACATGATGTTTTTCAGCTGTTTGCTGGAGCTGCCTATATTAGATTGACTCAAAAAGATAAGTTGTAGACATAAATACAACATTTACTCGAAGTTTAATGGTTCGTGAGATGTTTTTTCAGACAGAGCTGACTTTATTAAAGAGCAAAATTTGAAACCAGAGCATTCGTGAACAGTTAAATTGTGAGTTGGAAGGACTTCAGCTACTAACATGCTTAACTTTAGCTAATTTTCTGAAAGACTAGTTAAGGTAAAGCCCTTCTTGTGTTTGCTAACTTTCCTCAGCCGTGGCCGCCAAATTGAACTGAATTAACTTCGAGGGATTTTGTTAAATGGCTCAAATTTAAAGTCCAAACGTTATGTGAGCATATTCTTGGGGCAACATTTCAATTTATTTAATTTGTATTTATTTTAATCCAATCTAGGTTGAGTGTTAAATGTACTTCAGAGACTGAGCCATGAAATGTACCACTGTGTATCTCCCGGGTTAGAAGCTGGGAGAGCCGGGGAGGGCCGGCCAATGCGTAAGCGGCTTTTGTGTCTCAGTCCCTGCAGACATCACTATGGTGAAGAAGAGTTTGCCCAGCTGGGTCCACCAGGACTCTGACGAGGGTCTCGTCCACGTGAACGTTGGGGGTCTGAAGAGAAGCCTCTGTTCCAGCGCGCTGAGGAGGTTCCCAGATACCCGACTGGGAAAACTGCTGGCGTGTGATTCAGAGGAAGACATTCTGCAGGTGTGTCGGCTGCTTCATGGGACGAGATGGTTCAGGCGACAGGAACGTGACGTTCTTCTTGCCCTGCAGGTGTGTGATGACTATGACGTGCAGCAGAAGGAGTTTTATTTTGACAGGAACCCCGGCCTGTTTCCGTACGTCCTCCACTTTTACCAGACTGGAAAACTCCACGTGATGGAGGAGCTCTGCGTCTTCTCCTTCAGGTCTGTTTACGGCTCTGTCACAGAGAAAACGTTTAAATGTGTACATTTAAATTAATTTACTTTCAAAGCTTCTTTTTGGAAACCACAAACTGAACAGGAGAGGGACCATCCTGCTTGTTATCAGCGCAAGGGTCAAAAGTCGGCTTCTCTGATGGTATGGGGGTGCATTAGTGCCTCTAGCATGAGCAGCTTCCACATTTGGAAAAACACCATCAATTCAGAAACGTGTATACATATTTTAGAACAATGTGCCCATCCAGATGTTTCCTTCTCCATAAGGTCAACAGTACAAGAGTTCTGTGGCAGCTGCCGCCAAAATACTATGTACTCAGAGTTCTACTCTTCTATACCCAGAGTTCTACTCTTCTATACTCAGAGTTCTACTCTTCTATACCCAGAGTTATACTCTTCTATACCAGAGTTATAATCTTCTATACCCAGAGTTATACTCTTCTATACTCAGAGTTCTACTCTTCTATACCCAGAGTTATACTCTTCTATACCAGAGTTATAATCTTCTACGTATACCCAGAGTTATACTCTTCTATACCCAGAGTTATACTCTTCTACGTATACCCAGAGTTATACTCTTCTATACCCAGAGTTATACTCTTCTATACCCAGAGTTATCCTTTTCTATACCCAGAGTTATACTCTTCTATACCCAGAGTTATACTCTTCTACGTATACCCAGAGTTATACTCTTCTATACCCAGAGTTATACTCTTCTATACCCAGAGTTATCCTTTTCTATACCCAGAGTTATACTCTTCTATACACAGAACTATATTCTTCTATACCCATAACTATATTCTTCTATACCCAGAGTTATACTGTCCTATACCCAGAGTTATACTCTTATATACACAGAGTTATACTCTTCTATACCCAGTTATACTCTTCTATACCCATAGTTATACTCTTCGATACTCAGAGTTATACTCTTTTATACCCAGAGTTATACTATTCTATACACAGTTACACTCTTCTATACCCAGAACTATATTCTTCTATACCCAGAGTTATACTGTTCTATACCCAGAGATACTCTTCTATACCCAGAGTTATACTCTTCTATACCCAGAGTTATAATCTTCTATACCCAGAGTTATACTCTTCTATACCCAGAGTTATAATCTTCTATACTCAGAGTTATATTCTTCTATACCCAGAGTTATAATCTTCTATACCCAGAGTTATAATCTTCTATACCCAGAGTTATAATCTTCTATACCCAGAGTTATACTCTTCTATACCCAGAGTTATACTCTTCTATACCCAGAGTTATACTCTTCTATACACAGAGTTATACTCTTCTATACCCAGAGTTATACTCTTCTATACCCAGAGTTATAATCTTCTATACCCAGAGTTATAATCTTCTATACTCAGAGTTATAATCTTCTATACCCAGAGTTATAATCTTCTATACCCAGAGTTATACTCTTCTATACCCAGAGTTATACTCTTCTATACACAGAGTTATACTCTTCTATACTCAGAGTTATACTCTTCTATACCCAGAGTTATACTCTTCTATACCCAGAGTTATACTCTTCTATACACAGAGTTATACTCTTCTATACACAGAGTTATACTCTTCTATACCCAGAGTTATACTCTTCTATACCCAGAGTTATACTCTTCTATACCCAGAGTTATAATCTTCTATACCCAGAGTTATAATCTTCTATACCCAGAGTTATACTCTTCTATACCCAGAGTTATATTCTTCTATACCCAGAGTTATAATCTTCTATACCTAGAGTTATAATCTTCTATACCCAGAGTTATAATCTTCTATACCCAGAGTTATACTCTTCTATACCCATAACTATATTCTTCTATACCCAGAGTTGTACTGTTCTATACTCAGAGTTATACTGTTCTATACTCAGAGTTATACTCTTCTATACCCAGAGTTATACTCTTCTATACCCAGAGTTATACTCTTCTACTCAAAACCAGAAAGCAAATATTTACAATAGTTGATCCTGCAGACAAAGGTGTGGTCTAAGTCTTGAACTGAGGGAGAAACTATCAAAGTCTGGCAGTTTTTCAGATTAAAAAAATGATTATTTAAATGTTTGTATTTGCTTTTTCCCCTCGTAAAGTCAGGAGATAGAGTACTGGGGCATCAACGAGTTCTTCCTGGACACCTGCTGTAGCTACCGCTACCACGACCGCAAGCTTGAGAGCAGCCGACATCGCAGCTGGGACGACGAGAGCGAAGTCAGCAGTGTCGACACCTCCGTGGACGAGATCTCTGATTTAAACAAGTCAGACACTCTGCTGCTCTTTGCTGTATGACTAAATTATGAAGCTGGCTCCAGAATTCCCCTTTCAGTGTAATCTTTATGCCATCTTCCTCCTCCTCTTCCTCACAGGGACATGCAGCATTTCCAGGAGGTGCGTTACGGGAACATCAAAAAGTGTTTGTGGCTGACGCTAGAGAACCCGGGGTACTCCATCCCCAGTAAGATGTTCAGCCTGCTCTCCATCGGAGTGGTGATCACGTCCATCGCCACCATGTGCATCAACAGCATCCCAGAATACCAGGTTGTTAGACCAAGGCTCTGACAAGAATCTGAGCATAGCATCAATCCTTGCATTGTCAGGAAACGAGTCCCATCTTTCTGTAAACAACAACAAGTAGTGCAAAAAGCATCTGACTGTTGAAGACCCTCTGCCTGCAATGTGCATTTAGAGTCCAATATTTACTGCTTCCTAAGAGCTGGAGCCAGGGCTTAATTTATAAACCGATCGATGCCGAAACTCAAATAGCAAGCGGGCCGGCTGAGTGGGGATTGGTGTGGGGGGTTCCAACCCCAGAAATTTTGGAATAAAGTAGATGCCATTTCCTTCATTTTAGTGCATTTTAACGGGTTGTTAAACATCTACGTTTACCTACATTTTTAAACACTCTGTCAAGCATTTACCCCCCACCACCTTACTTGTGCCGACTCTTCTCTACTGAATTCACTGTCCGACTCCACACGTGAAACCTCCAGGTGCCTCTTCCATCTGTTCATGGTGACTGCTCGTAGACACGGGTTGGCACAGAGACGTCAAGTGGTGGGGGTAGGATCTTGACAGAAGCGGAGTGTTTACAAATGTAGATGTTTAACAACCTGTTAAGATACAGCAAAATGCAGGAAATCCCATCTACTTTATTCCAATTTTTCTGGGGGATGACCCCCAGCACCCTCCCCCCAACACACACACACAAACCCATCCAGCCAGCCCACCTGCTATTTGTGTTCCGGCATCGATCAGTTTATAAATTAAGCCCTGGCTCCAGCTCTTAGGACGCAGTAAACCTTTGATACTAAATGCACGTTGCAGGCAGAGAGGGTCTTCAACAGTCAGAAGTTGTTTACATAAAGGTGGGAGTTGATTCCTTGCAATGCAAGGTTTGACACTACACTCAGCTACGTGGCTGCCAACGTATGGAAGTTGTTCCATATTATATGACTGCCTGGTTAGCTCGGTACTCACCCCCACCACTCTTTTAGAAGCAGAAATGCTTCACTTGAAGATGCAGCTCTATGTGATATTAAGAAGTTCGTAAGTGCTGTTATGTTTAAAATTAGTGTTTATGTAATTAATTTCAATCTACATATCCAATATAAGTTTTATTCGTTCAAGGCAGTCATTTTGTTCATAACTTTATTATTACGGTAGTAAGCCTGAGAATTACTGGATCCTGTTCTGGCAGGATTCGGCTCAAATTAAGCCCTGGCTGGAGCTACTTAAGATCAGTTTGACTGATGGTCACCACATCATCAGCAAAGAAAAAGTAACATTTAAACAGTATGTTTGGTTTAAATCTATTTTGACAGAGAAAGAAATATGTTCTGTACAAATCTGAACATTTCCTGAAATTATCAGTTTTACAGAATAATAAATATTTTTTTTTTATCTTTGTTTTGTTTTTTTTACAGAGTTTTGACTCTGATGGAAAACTGATAGAGGACCCAACCACCCAGGCTCTGGAGGTGTTTTGCACCGGCTGGTTCACCTTTGAGGTGAGGAGCTTAACAAGTTCTGTGTACCAGATTACAGATCTGATTGATGTTAGCAGATTATTTTACATTAAAAAACAACAACTTTGTTATTCAGGTTGTGACGCGGCTGCTGCTCGCTCCAAACAGAAAGAAGTTCTTTCATCACCCTCTCAACATCATCGACATGGTGTCTGTGGTTCCCGTCTACATCACCCTGGTCTTTGACCTGACTGTGGGGTCCGAGTCTGAGCTGGGGGACCTGGGGCGGCTCATACAGGTGACCAGTGTGCACTTAATCTGGAAGACTGTTTGACGACTGAACTCCAGCTGCGTTTTACCATAAATGATTAAAATAATCTTCCTTTTACAAAATCTCTGTGAAAGTTGGTAACGGGATAATTTACAGAACTTAAAAAAACTGCTTCTGTTGCACTTTTCCTGCTTGTGTGCACCGACATTCAGTTTGAGGAAAACTTACTATTGTTAATTAAAATACACATTTTTGGAACATTAAACAAATGTAAGGTGAAATGTTTTCAGAATACATTTTCCCAGTGCTCCCGATGGCCAGTCCGCACCTCAGCACAATGCTCTGATTGGTCGCCTTCCATCTATTAGCCATTTGTGTGTTGTGTACAATCTTACATTGAAAACCCGCAAAAGAGCGAGTTTGCAAAAGTCGAACCGCAAAGTATCGAGGGACTACTGTACACTAAACAAGACTTTGTTAAATTTCTGATAAGAGAAACCAGTTAACACTGAATAAGTCCTGTGATTTAATAAGATTGAGTCAGGTCCGCTGACTGAACGCAGCCATCAGGGCACTAACGGTCAGTCGTTAGGTTGATGGTCCTCCTTTTTACATGTGAGCAATTAGTTCTGGATGTCAACAGCAAACTGTTTGATCCACTATGATAAGGTGCTGCTTATAAGACTGAGTTTGTTGCAGCTCCACAGATTAAAGAAGTATTTTAGATGAAAGATGAAACGTTTCAACAAGAGGACCAGACTCAACCTGGTTAGATTTATTTACCTGGATTTTTGAGCATGCATCAAGACAAGTCCTGTGATCATGAAAAACTAGTATTTGAATATTTTGTTTTGCTACATTTCTTGCCATAAATGTAGATTTCTATATGTTACAATTACTGTACGGTAGTTCTTAAACCAGCTTTTAAACTTTTAAAAACTGGACTGTAGCTCTGCAACGCTTGCTATTAGTTGTAGAGTTGATTAAGAAAATCACTTTGAAGATTTACTCAAAGCAGCACCCAGGTAGAAAATGTTTGTTTCTAACTCAAAGGCCAAATGTTCCCTCGTTACTGCTCATCACCACATACGCACTGAGACTCACCTCCTCGTCCTCTCAGGTGTTCAGGTTAATGAGGATCTTCAGAGTTTTGAAGTTGGCTCGACATTCTACTGGTCTGCGTTCACTGGGAGCAACACTCCGGGTGAGTCAGGACTCCACAGACAGACGTGTCTAATGATCGACGCCGCAGAACTTTAGTTTCTGTTCATGCGTCTGCTCACAGGTTGGTTGAACCAGTTCAAGGACTGGCTTACTAAAGGTATAGCTTCATCCATTCATGTTGACACACCCCTGATGCTGTGCTGGTCTTGGGGAGCTGGTGCCTTTATCCAGCAGGGTGACAGGTGGGGGACACCTTGGACAGGTAGACGTCACAGGCCACATGGAGACAACCATTCATGCTCAGTCACACCTAGAGTCAATTACCGTATTTTTCAAAATATAGGTCGCACCTGAATATAGGTCACATTGTTCACTTATTGCCAAAGAATACATAGTTCCCAGACACGCCCCAGTATTGCGCAATAGCTCCGTCCGCACCATATCTGTAGGCAGTAGAAAGGCAAAGATGGCGAACAAGCAGACACGAACAACCAGAGCAAATTATACGGACAAAAACACAGCCACCACAGCTTCACCAAGGAACAAGAGAAAATGGCAGTGGTCGGAGTTAAACACAGCTTTAAATCCAAAAAAGATGTGTAAACTGTCTCAATCATATCTAACCAGCTAAATAAAGGTTTAACTAAAATAACACACAGCCAGCACAAACACCAAGCTGAACGACCAGAACCAGCACTTTTGAGTGTTACCGTAGCATGTTGTTAGCACTGGAGCGGAGGGTCCCTCGCTCAGGTCAGACGGCGTGGAACCATCGCGGTTGCGGGGGCGCGTCCCATGGGACTGACGCGTCGCCCGAACGACTTGGCTCCAGTCCTCCTTTCCCCACTGGGGTGGTCTCCATGCCGGTCCGGAGGACCGGCTTGGACCGTGAGGAGGCCATTGTGAAGGCAACTGGCCGTGCTATCGAGAGACGTCTAAAATCATCTGGTCTCTCGGTACATAAGCAGGCATACAAAGAACATCAGAAAGCATACGCCTATTCTCTTAAAGAAGCACGCTCCAAGTATTACTCCAACATCATCAACACCTGCCCTGGTAACTCTAAACAGCTCTTCTCCACAGTAACTCATCTACTTAATCCCATTAAACAAACTTCTGAGGAATGTGTTCAAAAATGCGACCTGTTCCTTTCATCATTTAAAAACAAAATTGACACCATCAGATCTCAGCTTCACAACCTCCCTGATCTTCGTTTACCATCTACCCGTCTGCATCCTGGGTCCCTGAGCAGCTTTGATGAGGTTGTTCAGAGTGAGGTGGAGTCCATCATAAAGAAAATGAAGCCTTCATCCTGCGCCCTGGATCCCTTCCCCTCATCTCTCATAAAATCCAATCACTCTGCAATAAGCCCATTAATCACTCAAATAATAAATCAGTCTCTACAATCTGGTCATGTTCCACTGCCTCTAAAAACTGCCATCATTAGGCCTCTTCTGAAAAAATCTAATTTGGATCCCGACATTTTTTCTAATTACCGCCCAATTTCCCACCTCCCGTTTCTGTCCAAAGTGCTGGAAAAAGCAGTTGCTGCTCAGCTGCAGGACCACCTACAGCAACACTCTCTGTACGAGAAGTTTCAGTCTGGATTCAGAGCAGCTCACAGTACTGAGACTGCATTACTGAGAGTTACAAATGATATCCTCATGGCTGCTGACACTGGCTCTCCCTCCGTCCTTGTCCTCCTTGACCTCACTGCAGCCTTCGACACTGTGGACCATAATATTCTCCTCCACCGTCTTCATGTGGAGGTCGGTCTCTGTGACACTGTCCTGGACTGGTTCAAATCTTTCCTCTCCGATAGGCTGGAATGCGTTAGTCTTGGCAATGCCACTTCCCAGACAGTCGGTGTCTCCTGTGGTGTCCCTCAAGGGTCAGTTCTGGGGCCCCTGCTGTTTTCCCTTTACATGCTGCCTTTAGGTCAAATTATTAATCAGTTCAACATTTCTTTTCACTGCTATGCCGACGACACACAGCTTTACATCAGGACTGGATCATCCTCATCATCCCCATCTCCATCTTCACTCACTGCCCTCTCTGCCTGCCTGGAGGAAATAAGGGCATGGATGAATCAGAACTTTCTTCAATTAAACTGCTCCAAGACTGAGGCCATAATGATTGGCACCCCTCACCAGATACAAACATCAACTTTAACAACAATCTCCTTCTCTGGTCAAGACATCCCCCTCTCCACCTCTGTTACAAATCTTGGAATAAAAATGGACTCTCATCTTACATTTGAAACTCACATTAAGCATCTGTTTAAAACCTGCTTCTTCCATCTTCGAAACATCTCCAGACTTCGCCCATCTCTGACTTTTTCCGATGCTGAGAAACTCGTCCATGCCTTTGTCTCCTCCAGGCTCGACTACTGCAACTCCCTGTTTATTGGAATCCCTGGCAAAAACCTTCAGAAACTTCAATATATTCAAAACAGTGCAGCAAGGATTTTATTGAGAGCTCGTAAATTTGAACATATTACACCCATTCTCCATAACCTCCATTGGCTTCCTGTCACCTACAGAATTCAATACAAAACTGCTCTCATTACACATCAATGCTTACATGGAACTTCACCTGACTATCTAAAGGACATTCTTGCACCATATTCATCCACCCGGTCTCTACGATCACAGAACAGTAATCTACTTCACATTCCACGAACCAAATTAAGGACCATGGGAGACAGGGCATTCTGTGTGGCTGCCCCCCGCCTATGGAACTCCCTTCCTGACTGCCTGAGAGCTCCACAGTCACTGGTTGACTTTAAAAGCGGTTTAAAGACTTTTCTTTTTAAGCAAGCCTATTCTGCCCCCGCATGATTTTATCTTTGATCTTGGTTGATAGTATTATTGATTTTACTTGATTTTATCACTTGTTTTATTTATTTATTTATTTATTTTTTAAGCAGGCCTATTCTGCCTCCACATGATTCTGTTTTTAA
>JBBPBX010056580.1:0-22716 GCA_038048925.1 Garcialebias charrua
CTGTTGATCAAATTCAACAAGAATTACAACTCATATAGTGCCACAATCAAAAATAAAAATAAAAACTGGGGAGTAGACTGTGATCATTTCCCATAATCTAATCTTTAGCAGTATTTTAGACTAGTGTTCCTTGCACCATGAGTCAGAAGGACGTCTGTGGAAGAGACCTGTCTCTTGTATGCCATTAGTTTGTGAATTACTGTAGTGAGGCTCAGAGTGTCTTCTTTGGGTTTACCTTACACAATGTTAAAGCGGAATTCATAGAATTTTGTGCAACAAATGACTCTCACTTATATAATTTTATTATTGCGGGCTCGTTTACTTCAACACTGATATCGGATCGGTAAAGTATCGGTATCGATCGATACCCAGTTTCAAAGTATCGATATCGGATCGGAAGTGAGAAATGTGGATCGGTGCATCCCTAGTGTAGACGTGCTCACTGATGAAGTACAATAAATCTCGTGCAGATCGGATAATGTATCTCTGAGATATACCACGCTGAACAAGTTTCTGGTGTTATCTCACATGCTAACGGGTGATGCTAATGCTAAGCTAACTAGCATGCTAGGCTAACACCTTATTTTCCAACCAAACTTACACAGGTGACTCAACAGACCACGCTGAACAAGTTTCTGGTGTTATCTCACATGCTAACGGGTAATGCTAATGCTAAGCTAACTAGCATGCTAGGCTAACACCTTATTTTCCAACCAAACTTACACAGATGACTCAACAGACCACGCTGAACAAGTTTCTGGTGTTATCTCACATGCTAACGGGTGATGCTAATGCTAAGCTAACTAGCATGCTAGGCTAACACCTTATTTTCCAACCAAACTTACACAGGTGACTCAACAGACCACGCTGAACAAGTTTCTGGTGTTATCTCACATGCTAACGGGTGATGCTAATGCTAAGCTAACTAGCATGCTAGGCTAACACCTTATTTTCCAACCAAACTTAGAAGTACTGTGTAGAAGTACTCACTGATGAACCACACTAAATCTCGTGCAGATCGGATAATGTATCACTAAGATATAACTGTAGTAATAATATAGGGGGCGCTATGGAGTAAAACTTTACATACCATTATCAATGTGTGTCGAAGTGTTCACTGATAAAGCACAATAAATCTGGTTCAGATCGGATGATGTATCACTGAGATATAACTATAGACATAATGTAGGGGGCGCACTTGAGTCAAAAGGTGTGAAATTTATGACCAAAACTACCTTTTGACCCAAAATGGCCGACTTCCTGTTGGTTTTGGACCAGGGTTCCAAGAGACTTTTTTGTAGGTCCTGACAATTTACAAATGTATACCACGTTTCATAATTCTGGGATAAAGCATGGCTGGGGGCTGATTTTTAAACTAAATTCTAGGGGGCGCTCTTGAAGAATCAGGCCACGCCCACTACATATTGGACTGCAGTCCTGTCGAGGGATGGAGAAATATAGATCTTAGTGAATTTGGTGTAGCTGGGAGCTTATATTAGGAAGTTATTTTAGCTTGATGTTTCATGGAGAATGGCCAGATTTGAGAATTGGCCACACCCACATGCTTTGACATAGAAAAATTCTTTTGATAACTTTTGACCTTCAATGCCTCAAGATAGTGCTGACCGAGTTTGACCCCTGGATCTCGAAAGCTCTAGGACGAGTTCGCTCAGATATGACGTAATTGATGTTTCATGGAAAATGGCCAGATTTGAGGCTTGGCCACGCCCACATGCTTTGACATAGAAAAATTCTTTTGATAACTTTTGACCTTCAATGCCTCAAGATAGTGCTGACTGAGTTTGACCCCTGGATCTCGAAAGCTCTAGGACGAGTTCGCTCAGATATGACGTAAATGAAATAGACCAAATTTGACTTTGACCTAAGGCCACGCCCACATGCTTTGACTTAGAAAAATTCTTTTGATAACTTTTGACCTTCAATGCCTCAAGATAGTGCTGACCGAGTTTGACGCCTGGATCTCGAAAGCTCTAGGACGAGTTCGCTCAGATATGACGTAAATGAAATAGACCAAATTGTGACTTTGACCTAAAATGGCCGACTTCCTGTTGGCTTTGGACCATTGCTCCAAGAGACTTTTTTGTAGCTCCTGATGAGATACATATGTGTACCAAGTTTCATTATTCTAGGATAAAGCATGGTGTCAATAGACCTTTAAATGTCAAAGTTATAGCGTTTCGTTTGTTTCGGCGAGTACGCCAAGTTCACCGCTCCACCACGCCCCCTGAACATATACGAAAAGTCAATTTTTTTGATAACTTTTAAAGGCCCATGCCTTAACTGCATTCTGACCAAGTTTGAAGCCGATAGGTCGAACGCCTGAGAAGGAGTTCGTCAAAGTTCGACATGAGTAAAACTGAAAAATGACCAAAATTTGACCTTTGACCCAAAATGGCCGCCTACCTGTGCATTTTAGAGGGTACCTCCAATGTACTTTTTTTCTTGAATTGGGGAGATCTACATATGTACCGAGTTTCAGATCTGTACGACTTACGGTTTTCCCCAACTCACGTTAGGGGGCGCTGTTGAGCAGTTAGGCCACGCCCACTTGCGATTACACCAGATTCATAAAATTTTCATTGGGGGACAATTTTGGGTGAAGTTTGGTGAGTTTTTGAATATGTTAAAGGCCCCAAACGGCCGCGCGAAGTGACGGAAGAAGAAGAATAATAATAATAATAATGAAGAAATCGAGCGATTACAATAGGCCTTCAGCAGAGCTTCGCTGCTTCGGGCCTAATAATAATAAACACTACAATTACAATAGGTCCTTGCAGCGCTTCGCTGCTTCGGGCCTAATAAACACTACAATTACAATAGGCCTTCGCAGCGCTTAGGCCCTGTTTACACGGACACTGTGTGGGGGAAACGGATGTTTTGGGTATGTTAATTAGGTGAAAAGTTTTGCGTTGACACTGTCGAATTCTGTGGATACGACTCTCTCCCCCTCCACCCCCCGTCCTCATGATTTCACTGTAGTTACCATGCTGGGCCTTTAGATGGCGCTGTGATTTTTGGAACCTTCACTACTACGCATGCGCTGCCTGAGGTAAACAGCTGCCTGTCTGCTTTCCTCTCTGGCTAAAATCAGCTAACTACAAGTTGTTGTCAACAAGTTAACAACAAGTTAAAGCTGGAATTTGGACAAGAGTCAACAGATTTGAGTCAGTGGGACCCGCTTCATCTAACAAGCTGCACACTAGACGCTGAGACTGTGGACCAGAACCGCTGAGTGGACTGTGGACCAGAACCGGACTTTACTCCGTGATGCAGCTGACTTACAGCAGGTAAATCAACGTTCTTAATATAATGTTTGCTTGTGTTTACTTTGATCACACAACAACTGAGTTTTTATTTATTTATTTATTTATTTCTGCCAGGTGGAGAAGCTGTCGCTCCAGCAGGCAGACGGTTCGGCGCGGTTCTGATGGGTCCAGATGAAAACACAGCAAGAGTCCAGTTCATTAACGTAGTTACAGTTCGGTTCACGTGTTTTAATAGTGTGTTCAGTTTAATTCTCAGTGTTTGTGTTTAAACTTTGGTGCTGAATAAATAAATAAATAAAAAATAAACCTGGTGTCTTCATTTTCACAGCACGTTACGCACTGTTTAAAAAATGTAACGAGTCCAGATAGATACTGTAGTTCAGATAAATTTACATCTCCCACGCCAACATAAATACTGTTTATTATTGTTAAACTGTTATATTTTGCAACGTGACACGTGAAATGTCAGACTGTCCACGCGCATGCGGGCTGCGCGCATGTGGTTGACACAAAAGCTCCACGGGAGATGTTTACATTATCAGCGGGGGGTCAGCGAAAAAGTTCCACCTTGAGAGCAGGATCAGGAAACTATCGGTGTCATCGAGGGGGGCCAGCAGCGTCGTGTAGGCGATAAGCAAAGTCGCAAAGAGAAAGTAGCGGTTACACTCAAAATACGCGCCGTGTAAACTGGCCCTTAGCTGCTCGGGCCTAATAAACACTACAATTACAATAGGTCCTTGCAGCGCTTCGCTGCTTCGGGCCTAATAAACACTACAATTACAATAGGTCCTTGCAGCGCTTCGCTGCTTCGGGCCTAATAAACACTACAATTACAATAGGTCCTTGCAGCGCTTCGCTGCTTCGGGCCTAATTAGCATTTTTGCAGCCATTGGTATGTATATGAGGCCATTCTGTTGGCGTGGAGGATGCCTTGGGGGCATTTTGTATCAAACTAGCTAATTAGGTGAGGTGGCCATTTTGAATCAAACAAGCTTATTAGGTGAGGCGGCCATTTTGAATCAAACATGGTCATTAGGTGAGGCGGCCATTTTGAATCAAACAAGCTCATAAGGTGAGGCGGCCATTTTGAATCAAACAAGCTCATTAGGTGAGGCGGCCATTTTGAATCAAACAAGCTCATTAGGTGAGGCGGCCATTTTGAATCAAACAAGCTCATTAGGTGAGGTGGCCATTTTGAATAAAACAAGCTCATTAGGTGAGGCGGCCATTTTGAATCAAACAAGCTCATTAGGTGAGGTGGCCATTTTGAATCAAACATGGTCATTAGGTGAGGTGGCCATTTTGAATCAAACAAGCTCATAAGGTGAGGCGGCCATTTTGAATCAAACAAGCTCATTAGGTGAGGCGGCCATTTTGAATCAAACAAGCTCATTAGGTGAGGTGGCCAATTTGAATCAAACATACTCATTAGGTGAGGTGGCCATTTTGAATAAAACAAGCTCATTAGGTGAGGTGGCCATTTTGAATAAAACAAGCTCATTAGGTGAGGTGGCCATTTTGAATAAAACAAGCTCATTAGGTGAGGCAGCCATTTTGAATAAAACAAGCTCATTGGGTCAGGCGGCCATTTTGATCAAACATGGTCATTAGGTGAGGCAGCCATTTTGAATCAAACAAGCTCATAAGGTGAGGCGGCCATTTTGGATCAAACAAGCTCATTAGGTGAGGCGACCATTTTGGATCAAACAGGCTAGCAAACTAGCTTGTATCAAACTAGCTTGTATCACATTAGCTTGAATACTTGAAATAGTTTAAATTGTGGGCCTTGAATCTATCATCTATTAAAGATTAACTTTTTGAATGGAAGTTAATACAATTTTTGGAAAAGGACTGTATCAATGTCTTCTTAGGGCTTTGTAAATCTTAATCAGACTTAAAGATTTAAGAAACAATGCTCCAATGGCATAAAAACCAAGGAAAAACATGTGCATAACATCATACAAATAGAGTAAACTTTATTTTTCCATGCACAGAAAACGCATTTTAAAAATATGCAATGACAATATTCTGAGACAAATAAATACTTTCATAAGAATCCTGTAGAGCACTTTTCATGTAACACAAACCCCTTCAGAACTACAAACCCTTGAATGTAATAATTTAACATTTTACCACTTACATACTTTATTTAGCTGAAGTTAAAGAAATGTTCAGTTTAAAACAAACTCCCACAGTAGTAAAACATTTACACTTGACTTAAAGAACAGGTTCCACATCATCTAACACCAGGAGCAGAACAAGTTTTCAGTTTACCTTTAATCCCAGGTGGTAATATGTCAGGATGTCCTTAAACACAACATATGGACCTGCTCTTTGACAGATGTCTCCGTCTGGACTATTTCATCCTGCATGAGTTTCAAATCACAAATGGCGTCTATAAACAGAACAGATCAGAGGCCATTTCTGGATTATTATTATTATTTGACACAACTGAACATCTGGTGATTTTTGGAAGGAATGGTTTGTGCCTGTTGAACTGGGTTTTTGTATGAAAGTTTTTAATTAACTGTATCCGTCGTAGGTGGCTCTTCAAACAACCTCCGTTCAGAGAAATGGCGCCTGACAGCGTTCACATGCACTGTTGTGAAACAGAAGCTGCGTTCAGATTGCAGCAGTCACATGGATCCATTAGAACAAGACATTTTTTACCAAAACAATCTAAATGGACCTATTTCCAAAGATAATTCTGACGCCTTCAAACTCTGATCTTTAAAATGTTTTTTGCAGTTAGCTTCGTGTTACATGATCGTTTTAGCAAACATCCTGCCAGATGTGACCACTGGATGTCTGGGAAGTGCTACATCGAGCTAACAACGGTGTCATTATTATCGTTAATAACCATAAAATTCCTTGTAAATACTGCTAAACTGATTTCAGTGTCAAGGGTTATAAAATAATGTTTACAGCACTTTGAAGACTGGAGTTGTTTTAAGACGGCCTGGTTGTATTCAGACTAACCATTAGCTATTAGTCCTGTCTACAACACACACGATATTACCATTTATATTTTAGACAGAAACCCATGTCAAACAGCCAAATTATTCCTTTAGGAGCCAAATGTAACTGCTCAGACTAGAAAGAGTTTGCAGAAAGAACATTTTGTGAAAACTTGATAACCGTTCCAATACTTTCTCTCACAAACTAAAATATTAACGCTTTCATGATAATACCTGAAACTCTTATTTAAAAAAAAAAACTGTGATAAGTGAATAAGGGCTGAAGAACGGGTTTATAAAAAAATGAACCAGTCCTTTGTAA
The DNA here is from genome assembly GCA_038048925.1 of Garcialebias charrua. Classification (NCBI taxonomy): domain Eukaryota; kingdom Metazoa; phylum Chordata; class Actinopteri; order Cyprinodontiformes; family Rivulidae; genus Garcialebias; species Garcialebias charrua. Next base: position 6,567 of record JBBPBX010056580.1, read on the forward strand.
TAGGGAGCAAATGTAGAAGAAGTCAGCTGACGCCTCATAATGACTCAAACACAAGACTGGATATTTACAAGAGTTGTCTTTTGGTCGATTGTTGTTCGTCCATTTCACTTTGTTCACACGTACACAAACAATAAAATGAAAGCAGCAACTGGAAGCAGCTCTCATCCTTTGTTTCAGGATCTGTCTGGTCCAAGTTAAAAGTCTCCTTCATTGGCCCGGAAATTCAAGTCCCATCATTTTATCTAATCAAACTCAGAACTTCTGCTCTGCGATGACACTACATTACAACAGAAGCTTTAAGCAAGCAGCACTATAGTGCCCCCCAGTGGTCAGCAGGAGGGAACTGGTTCACCTCCCCCACCTCGGTGAACGGCTGCTCTCCCAGCGTAAACATCAGTTTGTATCTCATCCGCACCTTTTCCTGGAAAACATTAAATCAAGAACAAACGGGTTCAGTTCCATCAACTGCAACAGACAAGGTGACAACAAGAAAACTAGAGCTGTTGTGTCACTAAAGGATGAAAGCACAATGGGACATCAGTGGTACCTTGAGAGGATTGGCGAGCAGCATGATCTGAGTGATGGATGGAGGGGGAAGAAGAGGATTAAAAGACGCCAGCTCTGTCCCTGAGGGGGGCTGCAGCTTCACCTTCATGCTCTGAAAAGTTGTCAAAGGAAACATCGTTGAGTGTGTTTTAAAGCTCGGTCCACACCGTAGCTTCCAGCCGAGCACTAGTGGTGCATAAAGAAGATGAGGCTCGTACCCGGGGCACCGCCGCCTGCAGGACGATGTTCCTCACAGGCTGTGGGGCCGTGTTGAGCATCGACGCCACCATCACCAGAACATCGGGCCTGCCTGCTGGACAGTCCACGGCAAAGGTCAGCAGAACACGAACTCCATTTCTGTCATAAGCGGTCACAGGTAAGACTTTACCTAAAACACAGCAGAAGAGTCAGTGGTGACGACTGTGCCCCTAAGAATAAGAAAGCAGCTCTCTTAAGATGAAGTTCGTCGATTTTAATCATCTAGTTTTCAACATGACAGCTGAAAAGTAGAGTCTTAACACAAATCAACACGCACAACAGCTCACGTCCTGAATATTGTTATGCTTTGTTTGGCTTTGCTAACTCAAAAGTCAAAGTCAACTTTATTGTCAGAACTGCAATATGTACAGGACATACACAGGATTGAAATTGCGTTTCTCTCAGTCCCTCGGTGCAACAGTAACCATTTAAACACTAAAACATTTAATAAACATAAGCATAAAATGAAATAACAAAAGTGTAATACTGTCCTGAGTTTTTGCATAGAAGTATAAAAGTATGAAAAGTTACACCAACACTAAAACACTAAACATTTAATAAACATAAGCATTAAATGAAATAATAAGAGTCCAGTGTTAAAATCTTTGTGTTGTGTGGTAATGTGTGAAAGTTTTTTTTGTGTGTGTTTTTTGCAGTACATAACTGCATTCAGACCAAATTAATCACTTTAAAAGAAAGAAGTGTCCTTTAGCACATTTTGCACTTGGAACTCTAGGTGGCAGTAATGTCCGGTTTCATGTTCAAACTTCAGTAAATGTTGTGAGGGAAGATGCTCTGCTTTGAAAACTAATCTGTGTTCAGCCAACAAGACGGAAATTATTTTATTTAGGTTTAGTCTCCTTCATTAAAGTCTGTTTGGTGCCATCTGCATGCATATGTGAAGAACTGCACTCAGAACCTGCAGCAGAACAACTTTTATATCTAGGCTCTGAATAGGCTATATGCCACGGGGGGTCGTGACGTACTTCCGGTAAAATATTGGACACATCCGCCACTTCCGGGTCCCATCCACTGCCGTTGTTGTTAGCGTTAGCTCCTAGTAGCAGACCATGACAACGACTCGAAACGAGAAGCGGCTGCGAGCTACCGGCACTACACGTGAGTTCCGTTGTGTCCGCCCACCGGTGGGAACAGCTGTTCCGAGGGGGGGTTTCGGCGAAAATTTATCGCGGCTATCCATAGGGGGAACGTCGCCATAATTTTATATGGATTTATACGTGTATGGAGTTATTATTGGTGTGGATGCAGATGTTTTATTAATTGTATTTAGTCATCTATGTTCGTGTCTTTCCCGCTAACCGGAAGTGCGCGGTCCGGCTCATGACTGCGGGAGTGCTGGAACGGAAGTCCGTGGCATATAGTCTATTAAGCTTTCTAACGGCAGACATGGTACCATTTGTGAATGAAAAAGTTTTGATCTGGTCCGTCGCTAGGAACCTGTAATCTGAGATGAACAACACTTTTAATCAAGGTCTCCGTTAGGGATGCACATATCGGCATGGTATTAGTGATAAAGATAAATATCGACCATCCCATCAAAATAACTCACCGATATAAAAGGCTGTTTTTGTTTGACAAGCCAGTGACAAGGATGCCTGCAGAGCCAGCACAATGTGATGACATCACGCGCACCGTTGAGTTTAGTTTGTGAAAATTTACTACATAATTTGAACTGCTCGAGTGTTGTCATTGTGTTAGAGAGAGTAAATATGAACACATTTGACATTAAACATAATCCAAGGTGAAGTGTTGCATCATTTTCATTCCCCTTTTTGACATCTGCATTTGGTAGCAGGCCAAACTGACAACGACCGTTTAGAATAATGTGGTATTGTTTTAATTCCACAGCAGAGAAAAATATGTAGTCTCTGTAAGTAGGTCTAGGAAAAAAAATATTGGTACCTGTATTGGTATTGGCCAAATAAATTTTAACATATCAGCATTTCAGATATCGGCCAAAAATCCAATATCGTGCATCCCTAGTCTCAGCACTTTAATATGAAGCATTTACTGAAACTAGTAATAGATGTTTGATGGTTGCATCGCTTCAGATGGTGGGAAAAAAAAAGTCATGTTTGGCGCAGTGGGTGACGTTTGACAGAGTGTTTTTGTTTGCTGCTCTGCAGTATGACATGTTTTTCATCTGAAGTTGTACTTCTTTAATTTTAAATACAAGAACTAGACTTTGGTCAGTGACAGTAAGAATCTTGGACAGAACTTTCAGCGTTACATCGTTTTACTGATCAAATGTACATTTAAAGGTTCAGTCTGCAGTTTCTGTAGAACTGCAGCACATAAAAAAATTTCAACAGGCAAAGCATTCTGATCCCTCCCCCTCAGAGCCATATATGGCTCTGCTCTCCCATCCATCCATCCATCATCCATCCATCCATCCATCCATCCATCCATCTTCTTCCGCTTATCCGGGGTCGGGTCGCGGGGGTAGCAGCCTAAGTAGGGAGGCCCAGACTTCCCTCTCCCCAGCCACTTGGAGCAGCTCCTCCGGGGGAATCCCAAGGCGTTCCCAGGCCAGCCGAGAAACATAGTCCCTCCAGCGCGTCCTGGGTCTTCCTCTGGGTCTCCTCCCGGTGGGACATGCCCGGAACACCTCACCAGGGAGGCGTCCAGGAGGCATCCTAACCAGATGCCCGAGCCACCTCAACTGGCTCCTCTCGATGTGGAGAAGCAGCGGCTCTACTCCGAGTCCCTCCCGGATGACTGAGCTTCTCACCCTATCTCTAAGGGAGAGTCCAGCCACCCTGCGGAGAAAACTCATTTCAGCCGCTTGTATCCGAGATCTTGTTCTTTCGGTCACAACCCAAAGCTCATGACCATAGATGATAGGGCTGGGCGATATGGAAAAAATCATATATCACTGTTACGGCTGGCTCAGGCCGAACACATTAAATGGACAAAGGACACAAGAAGGCAGAAGGTAACTTAAAAAGCTTTATTGAAAACTGCCCGACTCCTCCCTCCAGGTGCGGAGTGCACCGTCTTCTGGCACAGGGCAAAAAAAGGGAGCAAAAATAGACAGACAAAAGTACAAATAAATGGTGGACAAGAGTGAGTCAGCCAAAAAGAATATAACGTCCCCAGCGTCGGCCCAACCCATAAAAACAGGGCCGTCGCAGCCTGTCTGGAGACGGACTACCTGACCAAAAGGGGACCCTAGGGGTAAAAGAAAAACGATATAACTGGACTACCGATCTCACTCTGTCATTAGGCAAACCAACAAAAACTCCAAACAGCTCCAAGCTCCAAACAGCTCCAAACTCCAAAACAGCTCCAAGCTCCAAACAGCTGGTCACCTCTGGACCAGCCACACAACCTCCTGGTTAAACCAACTTAACCTAACCACACAGGTCAGCATCCCTGATATCAATTATCATTAGCAGGATCCTAATGTCATCAATGCAGCCTTCAGCTACCCAGTGCACTAAGCACAACAAAAGTCAAAAGATGAGCAAACATTCCTAAGTGCATCAAGCACAGTCAAACTCCACAAACAAATGAGCTGACACAAATGCAACTAGCAGTCAAGACCAAACATGAGCTAGTAGCCACTCTTTAAGTGCATCTAGCAGTCAAGACCAAACATGAGCTAGTAGTTACTCACCAAGAACCTTCTAAACAGAAGATCAGACTTCAAGACAGGGGTGGGCGGAGAACACCCCCACACAGTACCATACAGTACTCAAACAGCTCAGCAAAAGCAACCTCCTCTGAGCTCACAACACTCCGCATTCAAGCACAGTCAACTTGAAGTATATATAGGCGTGGCTCTCAGGTGTTCCTGGCTGAACACACACAAGCCTGATCACAATCAGACTAATTAACCACACAAAAGCATGACTGCAGTCAACATACATAAGAACTAAAAGGTGTCAGCATTGGCAGCTTCCTCAGGATATGTAACACCTCCACCACCAGTGTTTTGTATGGGGGTGATGTGGATGCCAGGTGAAAACATCTCACATCCGCACATGCAAAATAAATAGGACCCTAGAGAGCAACAATGTAGCGGTCACAACAGACAAACGGACTAAAAACATCATTAAAACTAGTCCGCCTAACCGCTAACATAATCAATATCATGTTATCTTAAAATGTTTTAAAACCAAAAAGGCATCTCTGATCTGACATTAATTTGAAAAGCATTTGTTTTGTATAACAAACGCCATCATCATTTCTGATGAGGTCAGTCAGTGACGAAGAGAGTCGTAATTTCTTAGCAAACAGAGGGAAACTGTTCTCCTCCATCTCAGCACTGGACAGTGTTGGACAACTCTCTCCATTCAGCTGTAGCGACACCTTCTGGTCAACTGTAGCAGATCTGATTTCAGTTATTCTGAAAATATAGGAAATAGTGTCAGACAGTGAATTATGGTCAACATAAGAGTTCACTGTTGCACACCACACAGACTTAATAAAGTCATTTCCTGACTCATTTCCAGTTTCTTTTTGAGGCCATGGTCCCACATCATTCAGCAACAGTCTGCAGTCTGCAGTGGCTGAAAGGGAACACAAAGAAACAAGAGAACTTGACACACGTGTCTTGACAGTCAGGGGGGATCTGTCCTCTTTTTCTGCTCTGGACAGCATCCCTGTGTCAGTTTCAACAGCTCTGCTCTCAGCCGCACTGTAAGCACAGAGACCGTTAGACACAGAATCATGAAATGAGAGTTGTTCAGTTTTAAATAACAATAGAAAACTGTCACTCAAGTCAACATCATCTTTCACAACTCCTTTGTTTTCTGCAGGAGCTAAAAAAGAACACAATGAAACAGGTGGAATTGTTTCTTCTGGATCCTCAGTTAAGCTCACTGGGACTTCTTCTTCAGAGCTAAATAAAAAACATTCACTCAGGTCAATGTAATGTTCCTTCAGCTCATCAAAGTTTTTAAGATCCCCATCTTTAACTGGGATTAAGTCAGATTCATTTTCATGTTTAATTTCAAGTTCAGTTACATGAAAAAAGAAGAAACTGTCACCCAAATAGACATCATCCTCATTTTTCTCCTCCAGTTGATGTTCTTCTGGCGCCATCTCCTGTAGATGTGAGAGAGGCACACCTGCTTGAATGAAAGGCTCTGGTGTCACCTTTAGATGACACACAGTGGGACACAAATGGTGATCTTCCTTTTGTGCAGTACGGAGCTCTCTCAATTCTAGAAGACGCTTCTTCTCATGTAGAGCGGCTAGAATACTTTGACTTTTGACTTCTTGTTCTTTTAAGAACAATTCATGTTTAAGTTGTAGCTCCCTTCGTGCGACCTCGAACTGTTGTGAAATAAGTTCTTTTTCTTTCCTCAATTGTTCTTCAAGCTCTTTTTTTCTTAAAGCAACTGTATTTTCATTTGAATGTCCATAATCAGGCATCACAACAACCCCAAGTTGAATTAATTCAGTCAGCAGTCCACCTTCAAACCAACCATCATGTTCGTATTCTCTAGTGTTGATTTTAAAATGGTTTGCTATACTCAACATCTGCTCTCTCGTGCAGTTTATATAGACATCAAACGTGGGCTGTTCAAGAAATCTCTTCAAATTGAACACCATGATGTGGACACAAACAGCTTTTAAGCTGTACCCCTCTTCTAAAGACTTTCACTGTAAACAACAGCAAAATCACAGCTGCATTTGAACGCAGCACAATCCAAAAACACACACACACAGCTGCGTGTTTCAGCTCAATCAGCAACCAGGAGCTGGTCCTGTCAGCTCCAGAGAGAGTGCAAACTACAGCACACAGCTGTCACACACCAAATGTAAAAAAGGAGCAATTATTAACTGCGGTCCAAAAACACTTGGCTTCAAAAGACTTCACCACACTCTCAATATTTTAAGCACAAAAAACTCAATGTCTGCTCAAAACCAGAACAAACAACTCAATGTCTCAAAAATCCAGACAAGGACTCAAAAGGGATTCAAAAATCCAGACAAGGGCTCAAAAAGGATTCAAGATCCAGACAAGGAGCAAAAAAGGATCCAAGATCCAGACAAGGAGTCAAAAAGGATTCAAGATCCCGGACGAGCCCCCAAAATATGTTACGGCTGGCTCAGGCCGAACACATTAAATGGACAAAGGACACAAGAAGGCAGAATGTAAAAATAAAAAGCTTTATTGAAAACTGCCCGACTCCTCCCTCCAGGTGCGGAGTGCACCGTCTTCTGGCACAGGGCAACAAAAAGGGAGCAAAAATAGACAGACAAAAGTACAAATAATTGGTGGACAAGAGTGAGTCAGCCAAAAAGAATATAACGTCCCCAGCGTCGGCCCAACCCATAAAAACAGGGCCGTCGCAGCCTATCTGGAGACGGACTACCTGACCAAAAGGGGACCCTAGGGGTAAAAGAAAAACGATATAACTGGACTACCGATCTCACTCTGTCATTAGGCAAACCAACAAAAACTCCAAACAGCTCCAAAAAGCTCCAAAAGGCTCCAAACAGCTCAAAAAGCTCCAAACAGCTCCAAGCTCAATAATGTTCCTGGTTAAACCAGCTTAAACTAACCACACAGGTCAGCATCCCTGATCAATTATCATTAGCAGGATCCTAATGTCATCAATGCAGCCTTCAGCTACCCAGTGCACTAAGCACAACAAAAGTCAAATGATGAGCAAACATTCCTAAGTGCATCAAGCACAGTCAAACTCCACAAGCAAATGAGCTGACACAAATGCAACTAGCAGTCAAGACCAAACATGAGCTAGTAGCCACTCTTTAAGTGCATCTAGCAGTCAAGACCAAACATGAGCTAGTAGTTACTCACCAAGAACCTTCTAAACAGAAGATCAGACTTCAAGACAGGCAGGGGCGGGCGGAGAACACCCCACAGTACCCAAACAGTACTCAAACAGCTCAGCAATAAAGCAACCAAACTCTGAGCTCACAACACTCCGCATTCAAGCACTCTCAACTTGAAGTATATATAGGCGTGGCTCTCAGGTGTTCCTGGCTGAACACACACAAGCCTGATCATAATCAGACTAATTAACCACACAAAAGCATGACTGCAGTCAACATGCCTAAAAACTATAGGTGTCAACATTGGCAGCTTCCTCAGGATATGTAACAGCAGTGATCACACTGAGTCCATCAGGAGATGCTCCAAGTTCAGGAGTTGGTGTTTATGATGAAACCACATGCTTTAACTTTAAGATTTTTTTTTTTACTGCTAGCTGTATTTTAATGTAGGTGTTTTGATGATTCACACACCATTTTATTTCTGTGTGTAGACACACTGTTACTCAGCATGACCCACGGTGTTCTGGTGGCTCAGAGTCAGAGAGCAGAAACTGTGAACACAATTAAAATGGTGAATGAATAGACAGAAACAATCTATAATATATACTGTATGCATCTTAATACATATACTGTATGTAGCGATTATAGTAATCTAATCAAGATTTGAAGTCTACCGTATTTTCTGGTGTATAGGTCGCACCGGTGTATAGGTTGCATTGTCCAGTTATCACCAATAGATTGGAAAAAATCCCTAGATAGGTCGCACCGGTGTATAGGTCGCACCTACGTTTAGCTCTGCTGCAAATGTCTGCCACAGGAGCGCACAGCAAGGCTTTTAAATGGTAAATGGTAAATGGAGCTTATTTATATAGCGCTTTCCAGCCCCCTGTGAGGAGCCCCAAAGCGCTTTACAATACCAGCCATCCACCCATTCATTCAGACATTCATACACCGGTAGTGGTAGCCTGCCTTGCAAGGCGCCATCCAGACCTACCGGGAGCAACTCGGGGTTAAGTGTCTTGCCCAGGGACACAACAACACATGGTGGGCGGATGCGGGATTCGAACCTCCAACCTTCCGATCAGGGGTCGACTGCCATTACCACTACACCACGGCCGCCCCATAAGGCTTAAGAAGATTAACACTTAAAAACAATTATTTGTTTGATAAAAATTATAGCAAATTTGTGTCTGAGCTGAACTTTTCCTTAATAAATGAACGTAATTGTGAAATGAGCTGGATTTAAAAGTTTGTTTTGCCGAAAGTGATAACAAGCCATATATAGGTCGCACCGGTGTATAGGTCGCAGGCCTTGAAAAAACCATAAAAAGGTGCGACCTATACACCGGAAAATACGGTACATGTTATTAGACATGCTCAAGTCATTAAAAATAAGGTAATTTTCAACTTGGACATTTGTAATTTAGTTAAAAAACATACTTTAAAAATCAAGTGTTCTCAGTTTTTAATACTCATAGCATACAGAAGGTTGTTTGATTCTGAAAGAAATGTATTTTAATAATTTATGTACAATTAAGGAGCCAAAAACAACGTACCTTCAACGTATTTACAATCTGGGGGCTTTAAAAATGTCCAAATCATTTACCCAGCTGTTCATAGATTGGACCAGCTCTCCCAGTGACTTGTAATTATAAAAATTATTTGTGGTGTAAACACTGACACAGACTCTGCTAAAATGACTGGGAATGTCAGTGGAGGCAAGTATTACTTGGGTCTTTTCTTTTTTTCTGACCAGGAAAAATGGCGGTCGAGACGGGAACGCCCCCGACACGCCCCCTCACGGTCACGTGTGCTCCAAAACACTATAGGCAATAGCTGTCCATGAGGGATCTAGTGTTTATATATGATATCTATGCATTCAAGAGCTGATCAGCTGGTTAACTACAGCAGGAACTTTATCCTGCAGCAGTAAAGGTTGCACAAAGCTGCAGGAGCAAGCTTTTTCTGCAGCTTTGGGCTGCACAAATGTACAACAGTTGCTAAATAATTTAAAATAATTTATTTTAAATAAAATGTTCATGCCGATTATGCAGCTCATCCATCAGTCAGCCAATTGTGTGTATGCCCACTCTTATTTTGAAAAACCGAGATAGAGCGAATCTGCCATAAACAAACCATGAAGTACCAAGGGACAACTGAATTATATTATTATTATTATTATTATTATTATTATTATATAAATAATAATACCTGTGATGGACTTGCGACCTGTCCAGGGTGTACCATACCCCTTGCACAATGATAGTTTGACATGGGCACCAGTGACCCCCATGACTGAAAAAGGAAGAAGCGGGTAAAATATCATGGATGGATAATAATATTTATAATAATAGTTATTTTTAATTGATTAATTAATAGTACTAATACTGATAAGTATTAATAATAACAATTATTATTATTATTGTCATTATTATTATTGTTATTATTATTATTAGTGGTAGTAGTAGTAGAATGAATATTATTTAATGATTTAAAAATAATTAATTAATCAGTTTTGTCATGTCTAAACTTTTAATTCAATTTTAAACTTTTAATTTGCTACTTCAGCTTGCTAAGACGTCAGAAAAATAAAATACTTCTGCTAACAAGCAATAAAATAGTTCTTAGATTAAAAAAAGAAATCATTCAGCACTCTGTCTGTGACATTTCTGTAGAAAATGTTTATTTTTGAAATTTCCTTAGAACTTTGTTGCTAGGTAACATCAAAGAGGCCAAGTGTTCCATGATAGCCTTTGTAGTGTTCATCTGTGGGCAGAGCTTAAATCATTCATGATGATGTTGAATGACGTAATCAAAATATGATGTCACTGATGATGTCATAGAATAAAGGTATAAATATAAGCTGGACTGATCTCTGGTTCATTTCTGTTGGAAAAGCAAAGTGAACGCATCTAGTCATTTTTGTTCTTGCGGCATAAACGATTCGTTTTATCTTACTTTAGAAAAGTGTTTCATCGTGAAAACAAAAAGAACGATGCCTTCCCGCAAGCAAAGAGGAAACCGTTTATTACTCAATGCCCTTTCTAATGTGAAAGTTAAAAATGATGGCACGCAGTCTGATGTTGATGATTCCATGGTTGAAGTGGGCGGGATGTTCTTTCCAGCTCTGCCAAGACGAGAGCCTGAAGTTCAGGCCTCTTCTTGTTCAGTTCAGCCGGAACCTCTACAGGTTCAGGTTGTGAAAGTTAAAAATGATGGCACGCAGTCTGCTGAATCAACTTTAAATGTTAATGAAGCAGACAATTCCATGTGTGAACTTGGGAGGGTTTATTTTCCAGCTCTGCCAAGACGAGAGCCTGAAGTTCAGGCCTCTTCTTGTTCAGTTCAGCCGGAACCTCTACAGGTTCAGCCTGAACCTGTAGCGGAAAGCAGCTCGGTCGAAGTTACACAAAGTCAGCCGACATTACCCAAAGAAAAAAGAGTCAAACCAAAAGTACATTTGAGTAATGTACGGATCATTTATACTGACGGCGAAGAGCTTATTCGACGCACCAAGATGTATGATGGTCCAAGGATTCAAAGAGGTTCGTCCGAGCCTGCGAAGGACTATAGCGCAAGTAAAACTCTTTTCAGACCTAAAGATTCTAAGGTACCAAATAAAAAGCCTCCCAACCAGTTTCCAGCTAATGCAAACAAATTAGTTTCTGGATTTAGCTTTGCTGATGCTCTGGCTGCAAAACGCAAATCAGCTACGGCAAGTGCAGCTTCAGTGCCAGTTCAGAGTGCGTCAGTTCAGAGACCGTCTGCAGGAACGTCAGATTCTGTTCAGAGTCCGTCTGCAGGAACGTCAGATTCTGTTCAGAGTCCGTCTGCAGGAACGTCAGATTCTGTTCAGAGTCCGTCTGCAGGAACGTCAGATTCTGTTCAGAGTCCGTCTGCAGGAACGTCAGATTCTGTTCAGAGTCCGTCTGCAGGAACGTCAGATTCTGTTCAGAGTCCGTCTGCAGGAACGTCAGATTCTGTTCAGAGTCCGTCTGCAGGAACGTCAGATTCTGTTCAGAGTCCGTCTGCAGGAACGTCAGATTCTGTTCAGAGTCCGTCTGCAGGAACGTCAGATTCTGTTCAGAATCCGTCTGCAGGAACGTCAGATTCTGTTCAGAGTCTGTCTGCAGAAAGCAGCAGCGCTGCTGGCCCTTCTCCACGGCCGCAGCCTCCGCAGAGTTCACACCCACAATCTTCCACTGAACAGAAAAATTCAGTTGAGAAGGTTCTGGGAGCTGCTAAAGTTACAACGGGACATCAAGAAGAGCCTACTAGAGCTGTGATCTTTGCATCTGACGTCTTTGAAATGATGATTAAAAATGACGACCAGCTTTCTGCGTTGCAAACCCAGAACGACGATCTCCAGAAACAGTTGAAGTTTCTCCAAGAAAAGGTCGAAAGAATGGTGGCAATGCATTCTGGAGACCAGGAGAAAATTTCCCAGTTAGAGACCGAATTAACTGGGGAAAAGACAAAAAGGCATGAAGCTGAAGATGCTATTAAAAAAGAGTCGGAGGAGAAAGAGTCTCTCAAAGCTGAACTGTTTCAGAAAGATTTCCAACTGTATGAAAACAACCAGAAACACAGTGTGGAAACGGACAGGCTGAAAACGGAGGCAGCAACTCTGAAACAGCGTCTAGACTCTTACAAAGCCAACACTGAAAAAGACTTGGCTGATAAGACACAAGCACTGCTGACAAGGAATGAAGAATATTGCAATGTTGTGAAAAGAAGCTATGACCTAGAAGCAGCTCTTACTGCTGAGAAAAGTAAGACAGCAAAGGCCCAGGTTCTCTTGACACAGCAAACGGAAGAAGTTTCCAAGTTAAGACTATCTCTGAAGGAAACGGACAACGTATTTGAACAAGAGCGTCAGCAGCAGAAGCAAGAGATGTCCCGTCTTGTGTCTGAACATCAACAAGCAGAGGCAACTTTGAAAGCAGCGGAGACAAAGTTGCAGGAAACATTTCATCGTGAACGGCAGGTGTGGATGGAAGAAAGATCCCACCTGTTGGCAACAGCTGCGTCACTTCAGGAGGCTTTAGACAAGAAGGAGGAAGAAAATAAAATTGCAGCGCAGAGGATCTTGGAAAGAATGACAACTTTGGAGGAACAGATGGAGAACTTGGGGAGTGGAAAGAAGAAGAAGAAGTCAAAGAAAAGACCAAACTGTTGTATCTGTTAATGGAAACACATCCATCCATACAGCAGCATCTTCAGGCTACACTCTCACTCACACCTTGAGAATCTTAACAGGGTTTTGTCCAGGAATGCTGGTTTATCCCACAAAAAAAAAAAAAAAGATTCTACATTGCCCTTAGTGTGTGTGAAGATTTTCTACAGACTCTTCAACATTAAGTTCTATGACTCCAAGCCTTCATCTCAGCCAGCCAGCCATCCATCCATCCATCCATCCATCAGCCATCCATCCATCCATCCATCCATCCATCAGCCATCCATCCATCCATCCAGCCATCCATCCAGCCATCCATCCATCCATCCATCCAGCCATCCATCACGGGTGTCACTTGTGTCCATATCCAGCCATCACTGTGCGAGAAACGTGGGACACCCTGGACAGGTTGCAAGTCGTCAAATGTCCTTCACAGGGACACATAGAGACAAATGAGACAAACAACCATTCACACTGACTCGCAGTTTGTGGATCTTGACAAAAAAACAAGATTCAACATTGCCCTTAGTGTGTGAGATTTTCTGCTGAATCCAAGATCGATGACTCTTCAACATTGATCTTATGACAGCAAGCCTTAATCTTTAAAAAAATAAAAAATAAAAAAATAAAAAAACTCCATGAGACGATTGTTTGTCCTGTCCAGTTTGTCTGCACCTCCCCGTGTGAATGAAGGAATAAAGGAAGGAAGGAAGGAAGGAAGGAAGGAAGGAAGGAAGGAAGGAAGGAAGGAAGGAAGGAAGGAAGGAAGGAATGCGGAAGGAAGGAAGGAAGGAAGGAAGGAAGGAAGGGTATGTGTGTGCGTGCGTGCGTGCGTGCGTGCGTGCGTGTGTGTGTGTGTGTGTGTGTGTGTGTGTAGAGAGAGAGAGAGAACAGGTCATTTATTTTTATTTTTTCATTAATTAAGAAAAAATGTTTTTTTTTTTTTTAAATGCCTGGTGCATATAAATGGTTACATATAAATGGAGTTGAAATCGACAGAGTTTATGAGACAAAATTTTTAGGTATCATTCCGGATAGCAAACTTATTTGGAAGCCTCATCTTGAATATATTATAAATAAAATTGCAAAAACTATTGGAATATTGTTTGAAATAAAAGATTCAATAAATGTAAAAGCCTTGCATATTAGTATATACTCTTCCTTGATTATGCCCTACTTGTTATATTGCTCAGAAATATGGGGAAATGCAAATACAACTACAATTGACATATTAATAAATTTACCAAATAAAGCAATTAGGCTTATTAATAAAGTGGGATATTGTGAACCAACTAATAAACTTTTTATTTAAAGTAATACCTTAAAATTTAATGACATTGTTTATATAAAAATACTGGAAATAATGTATAAAGCACAGAATAAAAGTCTTCCTTCTGGAATTCAGAAATTATTTAAGTTAAGAGAGAGTAAATATAATTCACGAGGTTTGTTAATATTTGAACAAGCTAACGAGAAAAGTAAACTAAAATCTAGATATACAGTATTTCAGTTATCAGCGTGAAACTGTGGAATGAACTGAATGATGATCTCAAATTATGTGCTTTTTTGGTGAGCTTTATAAAAGCCTTAAAATGTAAAATTATAAAAGCTTATGGAGATGTTATGTAGATGTATATATGTATTGTGTAACCATGTATGTATGTAATGTGAGTATGTATCGTATACATGCATATTTAAATATACAGTAAATATTTGTATGTGCACTAATATATATGGACAGTAGATATCTGTCATTATGTAGACTGCTGAGTCTATGAATAGGGTAGGCAAGTACTTTGTATAAGCCTTGGCTTCAGCCTATTCCTTTTTTGGTAAATTATTGATTTACCATTTTATATTGTTTTCCTTTTGGTTGTAATGTTTTTAATTTACCAAAATAAAGTTGAGTTGAGAAAGTTGAGAAATGAAATGGTTAATTCACATTTGAATTGTTTTTGTAAATGTATTTACATGTAAATAGACGGGCATTTGATATCACAATATATTGATCGCAGACTTGTGAATTGAATAGAATCAGAATCGTATCGTAACACTTTGTGATATCGAGAAAAGTTGTATTGTCATACAAACAAATCAATATAATATTGTATCGTGGTAAAGCTGGTGATTTACACCCCATTAGCTCGTCAATCCAGTCAGAATTAAACTCAGTTTCTCCAAACTGAGACTGTTCAAAGTTTTCTATAGATATGAGGCTCCAAGAGTTTAAACTGTACTGGTTACATCAAGTGCATGCCTAAAACATCTCAACATCAACCCTAACAACCCACAAGAAGGAGAGGAGGGTGAGTGGTTTGCATTAGGGATGTACGATATTATTCCGCAGGGTGGCTGGACTCTCCCTTAGAGATAGGGTGAGAAGCTCAGTCATCCGGGAGGGACTCGGAGTAGAGCCGCTGCTTCTCCACATCGAGAGGAGCCAGTTGAGGTGGCACGGGCATCTGGTTAGGATAACTCCTGGACGCCTCCCTGGTGAGGTGTTCCGGGCATGTCCCACTGGGAGGAGACCCAGAGGAAGACCCGGGACGCGCTGGAGGGACTATGTTTCTCGGCTGGCCTGTGAACGCCTTGGGATTCCCCCGGAGGAGCTGCTCCAAGTGGCTGGGGAGAGGGAAGTCTGGGCCTCCCTACTTAGGCTGCTACCCCCGCGACCCGACCCCGGATAAGCGGAAGAAGATGGATGGATGGATGGATATTATTGGCATGGTATCAGTATCAGCCGATATTAGCATTAAAGTTCAATATCGGATATCGACCATTCCATCAAAATAACTTGCCGATATAAAATACGACGTCAATGATAACACCCAAAAACATTGTGCATACCTAGTTTGCATGTGAAATCAGCTGGCAAAACTGAAAGTTATGCACCATAACTCATGTTCCCTGAAGGAAGGGAACGAGGTGCATCTACATACATCCATCCAGCCATCCATCACGGGTGTCACTGGTGTCCATATCCAGCCATCACTGTGCGAGAGACGTGGGACACCCTGGACAGGTTGCAAGTCATCAAATGTCCTTCACAGGGACACATAGAGACAAATGAGACAAACAACCATTCACACTGACTCGCAGTTTGTGGATCTTGACAAAAAAACATGATTCAACATTGTCCTTAGTGTGTGAGATTTTCTGCTGAATCCAAGATCGATGACTCTTCAACATTGATCTTATGACAGCAAGCCTTAATCTTTAAAAAAATAAAAAAATAAAACTCCATGAGACGATTGTTTGTCCTGTCCAGTTTGTCTGCTTCTCCCCGTGTGAATGAATAAAGGAAGGAAGGAAGGAAGGAAGGTGTGTGTGTGCGTGCGTGTGTGCGTGTGTGTGTGTGTGAGAGAGAGAGAGAGAGAGAGAGAGAGAGAGAGAGAG
>JBBPBX010056581.1:0-22716 GCA_038048925.1 Garcialebias charrua
CATAAGATGTGTCTCCTGTAGGAATACTATTTTGGAGTCCAAATCATGCAACTTATTAATGACTTGTTTAACCTTCTTTAAACGTTGTAAACCCCTGCAGTTCCATGTGACCATTTTAAGATTTAGAGCTTGTGACATGTAAGACTTATCGGATTACCAAAAAAATATATATAATACAAAAAAATAATAATAATAATTACACCGTAAGGGCATAAACATCTGAGAAGCTTAAACAACAAATCAAAACACACAACATATCCCCTAAACCTAAACTCCCACCCCAAGTCCCTCCTCCGAGGATCTCCCTCCCCCCTCAGTACACCTCCTGTTATCGCGTGTGACTGACCCACACACAGTGAGGAGCAGTCTAACCACTCCATATCCGTTCTTTCTTCATCGGTGCTGTTCGCTATTTATAACTGAAATTTAACCTTCCACTTTACTTACAGTATGTGTTCACAGGTTTGAACTTATAACATTAATGTGCACATCAACATGGTGTGTGCTCACTCCCTTTTACCATGCCTAAATAAAACTATATATGCTTAATAGTCCACTACTGTTTCAATAACAATAAAACAAAACAATAAAGGCGTCCTAAATATACATAATAGTCCACTGCTATTTCAATAACAATAAGACATTACAAAAATGCGCCCTAAATAGGCTTATTAGTCCACTGTTATTTCAATAACAATAAAACATTACAAAAAATGCGCCCTAAATAGGCTTATTAGTCCACTGTTATTTCAATAACAATAAAACATTACAAAAAATGCGCCCTAAATAGGCTTATTAGTCCACTGCTATTTCAATAGCAATAAAACATAACAAAAAATGTGCCGTAAATAGGCTTATTAGTTCACTGCTATTTCAATAACAATAAAACATAACAAAAAATGTGCCCTAAATAGGCTTATTAGTCCACTGCTATTTCAATAATAATAAAACATAACAAAAAATGTGCCCTAAATAGGCTTATTAGTCCACTGCTGTTTCAATAACAATAAAACATAACAAAAAATGTGCCCTAAATAGGCTTATTAGTCCACTGCTGTTTCAATAACAATAAAACATAACAAAAAATGTGCCCTAAATAGGCTTATTAGTCCACTGCTATTTCAATAATAATAAAACATAACAAAAAATGTGCCCTAAATAGGCTTATTAGTCCACTGCTGTTTCAATAACAATAAAACTTAACATAAGGCACCATCAAAGTTTTACACTGTCTCAAACTCTTGATTTATGAAACTAGTATTTGGACGTTCAGCTCACGTTACCTCCTCGTCAGATTACTCCTGGATCTTCTTCAGGAACTCACGTGCAGCCGCCGCTGTTTTAAACACATGAGTCCGGTCCTCATAAGTCACCAGCAGCTTGGCTGGGTGAGCCACCCCATGGCGCAGTCCCAGTTTGCGCAGCTCCGTGCGTATTGGGTCGAACTGCTTCCGAACCTGAAGCAAACTCGCCGCCACATCTGGGTAAAACCGCACTTGTTGATCCTGGTAACGGATGTCTGCTTTAGCCCTTGATGCTACAGCAACAAGCTGTTTATCCTTGTAGCTGAGGAATGTCATTATTATTGTGCGGGGCGCTGCGGTGCTGTCCCTCCTGGGTCCGAGTCGATGCGCTCGCTCCACCACCACCGCTCCAACACCGAGGGTCTCCGGCAGCCACTTCTCCAGGAACTCACACGCGTTCTGTCCTTCAGCTCCCTCCGGTAAGTTGACCAGCCTCAGGTTATTTTGTCTCGATCTTGCCTCCAGATCCATAACTTTATGTTCCAAGTCTTTCTTCTTGGACTCTAATGTTTCCACTTTAGCTCGCATTGTTGCTATCTCGCTCTCTGCGTCAGAAATGCGTGTTTCTGTTTCTGCGACTCGCTGAGTACAATCACTTATTTCTTTCCTCATGCTGTCGATAGAGCCCAGGACTTCATCAAATCTGGAGGAGAACTCCTTCTGCATTGAGTTAACAACAGACAGTATTTCATCCACCTTGCTGCTTTGAGACTTCGAGGTCTCCTCTCTGTCTGTGGCAGCCATCGGAGCTGAGCTTAAGCTAGCATTAGCATTAGCTTTCTGCGTGTCCCCTCGAAGATTATAGTCCGTTAGCTTCTTTTGTTTCTCTTTTCCACTATCTTCTTGAGCCGCTTTTGCTGGCATTATTCCGACCTCCTGTGTTCACTGGCCGTTTGGTACGTTTTGAAAGGAAGGGTTTTTAGAGATATATTGGCAGGAACTGCAGAGCGATGAAAGACACGTCTACTCACATGGCCACCATAACCGGAAATAGGCTTATTAGTCCACTGCTATTTCAATAATAATAAAACATAACAAAAAATGTGCCCTAAATAGGCTTATTAGTTCACTGCTGTTTCAATAACAATAAAACATAACAAAAAATGTGCCCTAAATAGGCTTATTAGTCCACTGCTGTTTCAATAACAATAAAACATAACAAAACCGGACAAAACCATAACCGGAAGTCTTCCCCCTCTTTTTGGTAAAAGTTATTCTTCTTGGGCTGCCTGTGCAGCTGTTTCTCCTTTTTGTGACACCGGCTTCATGCCCCCGCGTCTCCTCTGCTCTCGAGTTTAACAACGTAAAGCATTTGTCGCAAACGCGCGTGCGTCAAACACAAAGCAGCGCCGTCATGTCGCTAAACCACAATATGAAGCTTCTTGGCGACAGTTATTTTTTTATTCTTATTTATCACGATAGAGACGATAGAAGGAAAGTAGCATGATAGACACGTTTCTATCATCCCCACGATATATATCGTCATATCGCACAGCCCTAACACGGTGTTCTATTTTTAGTCTCCGGCCTGCTTCGAAAGTCTTCATCAGCTCCACAGAACCTTGATGGATTAAACATCATGTTTTAATTGATTAAAGCTGCATTTCTGTGGAATACCATTTTATTTCTGATTGGAATCAGATTGGAAAATATTTTTGTGGAACAAACAACATCTCCTGATTGGATTTAACAATATTTGTGGAATACAACAGCTTTGATGGATTAAAGCTGCTTTTCTGTGGAATACTATTTTTCCTGATTGGAAAATGTTTTTTTGTGGAACAAACAACATGGATTAAAACAAGATTTTCCTGGAGGATTATAACACAACAGGATTACCTGGTGGGTTTTCCTATGGGATTAAAACAAAGATTTTTTCAGTCTGCTGGAGTGCAGACTTCTGAATGGATCACAACAAGACTACCTAGTGGAATTAGAACACCTTGATGGAATAAACTGTTTTTGACTAGAGGTATGGCACTTATTGTGGAATAAACCAACATTTTTGAAGATTATACAAATTACTAATTGAATTACAACTCAACTCAATTACAACTCGAAACACCTTAAAGCTGCACTGACATCATGTTGTAACTATAAATCATTTTGCACTACATATACATATATATTATCATTGAACTATGTTCGTTTTTGCAAAATAAATTATAAATATATTACAATTTCATTACAAGTTATGGTAATTTTCTCGCTGGGACATGCCCACAGAAATCCGAGAACTTCCGCAATATGTCACGTGACATAGGGAGATGAGACGCTGCTCAGTGCGCACCTTGTAAACAACATGGCGACCAATACAGAACCGGACGAATTTAGCAAACTGAGTGAAGAATAGAGCGATTTTTAGTCAGTTTGGGAAGCCAAAGTTATTTCAGGGGGTTAAACAATAAACAGCAGGTTCTAATTTATGTCTGCAACCATATTTAATGAAGCCTTACCAACGAGGAAGCAAGTGTCAAGCCGCGACTTGTGAGGACCGAGGAGGACAGATGGAACCTGTTCACGTTGTCCACAGAGCACTGATTGGTACTGCTTTAATTAATGTATCCATCTAATAATTATTCAACATTACTTATAGTTTAAAAAAGATTACTTGTTTTTTTCTCTTCCGGCACTCGGAGAAGCAGGTCGCATCTCTTTTTGCTCCTCTCCCCCACCCTAAGTTTCCTACTCCTTGCTTTTGCATTTTGTCTCGTCTTAACTCTTCAGCGCTCACTCGAACCAATTTGAAATGGATTTTATGTGGGCTGTTTCCTCTATTGATAACATTTTTTCAACGAAACGCACCGGACCAGGAGAGGCAGATTGCCCCTTCGACACGCATGCGGTGGGATACACTATGGACTCGTGGCCAATGTGTCTGACCGTTCTCTAGGGTTGGTCATCGAGAATCGAGAATCGTTCGGAACCGGGACTAACTGTCCGGTTTTCCCGGAATCGTTCAAAATATTAATTTGCGATTCCTATGTTCGATGCTAGTTAGCCGAACGGAAGTAGCCGCCACCGAAACCCAACGAAGAAGAATCCACCGGAAGTGTGCACCCGAGATCGAAAGCTTACTAATTACTAAAATGACCAGTCAGGTCAGTGCAGCACTTGCAATAATTTTCTATCATGCAAAGGAGGGTGGACAAGTAAAATAGTGTCCCGTCTTTGACGCGCTCCACCAGATTATTTTCGCTTCGTATCCGACCGGAAGTACAGAGTGGTCCGTCTGCAAAACGCTCCGCCGAACTTTTCGCTAATCGCTACCTCCGTCAGGTAAATAAATAAACTATAAACTACGTCAAGAAAGTTAATTCTCAATAGTCCAGGTATCAAATCCGCTCATTCTCAATCAGTTCATCTGGACAGTTTCTTTTTAGCAGAAACGTTTCACCCTCACTCCAGAGGGCTTCCTCAGTCAGAGTAGTCCAAAGCACACTGAAGTTAACCCACCAAGTAAGCAACTTATGTGGACCAACCAGTTTGCTGTAGCCAAGATGGTTTCTGGGGGCGTGTCCCTCGTCGACTCCTCCCAGGCAGGCAGACATGTCCAAAGTGGTTCAAGACAAGAAAGTTAATTCTCAATAGTCCAGGTATCAAATCCGCTCATTCTCAATCAGTTCATCTGGACAGTTTCTTTTTAGCAGAAACGTTTCACCCTCACTCCAGAGGGCTTCCTCAGTCAGAGTAGTCCAAAGCACACTGAAGTTAACCCACCAAGTAAGCAACTTATGTGGACCAACCAGTTTGCTGTAGCCAAGATGGTTTCTGGGGGCGTGTCCCTCGTCGACTCCTCCCAGGCAGGCAGACATGTCCAAAGTGGTTCAAGACAAGAAAGTTAATTCTCAATAGTCCAGGTATCAAATCCGCTCATTCTCAATCAGTTCATCTGGACAGTTTCTTTTTAGCAGAAACGTTTCACCCTCACTCCAGAGGGCTTCCTCAGTCAGAGTAGTCCAAAGCACACTGAAGTTAACCCACCAAGTAAGCAACTTATGTGGACCAACCAGTTTGCTGTAGCCAAGATGGTTTCTGGGGGCGTGTCCCTCGTCGACTCCTCCCAGGCAGGCAGACATGTCCAAAGTGGTTCAAGACAAGAAAGTTAATTCTCAATAGTCCAGGTATCAAATCCGCTCATTCTCAATCAGTTCATCTGGACAGTTTCTTTTTAGCAGAAACGTTTCACCCTCACTCCAGAGGGCTTCCTCAGTCAGAGTAGTCCAAAGCACACTGAAGTTAACCCACCAAGTAAGCAACTTATGTGGACCAACCAGTTTGCTGTAGCCAAGATGGTTTCTGGGGGCGTGTCCCTCGTCGACTCCTCCCAGGCAGGCAGACATGTCCAAAGTGGTTCAAGACAAGAAAGTTAATTCTCAATAGTCCAGGTATCAAATCCGCTCATTCTCAATCAGTTCATCTGGACAGTTTCTTTTTAGCAGAAACGTTTCACCCTCACTCCAGAGGGCTTCCTCAGTCAGAGTAGTCCAAAGCACACTGAAGTTAACCCACCAAGTAAGCAACTTATGTGGACCAACCAGTTTGCTGTAGCCAAGATGGTTTCTGGGGGCGTGTCCCTCGTCGACTCCTCCCAGGCTAAACTACGTCGCATACCAACATTAAGGCAGCTAACAAGTTATACTCCGCTTAAAGCGGTAAGTCAGCTCGAATACAAACACGATGCTAACGTTAGCTTGTATTTTTTTCTTAAACAAACGACCTGAAATGGCTTCACAGTGTTCACCAGCGTCCAAGGTAAAAACGTCAGTGTAACTGAATGAAGAGTGCCACAGAACAGTTACAGGTTACAGCATATGTTGTGAAAAGGTTTCATCCCTTTTCAGATGTGAATTCAACCATGGATTGCACTTACATTGCACTCAAATCCAACACTTATTAACATTCTTAATCCATTTAAAGTTCTCTGTGTCTTTTAAAATGTCTAAATGTCTCTAGTTTTCAGTATTATATAATTTCTGTTTATGTTCTCTTTCATTCCATTATGAGGGAATGTCACAGTTTGAAGAATTATTGAATAGGTTAGTTAGGCAATAACAACAGAGCTAATAATTGTACACATTCTCAGTCTTAAAAATGATTTAATAATCTCTTTTTACTGATAATACTGATAAACCTGTTGTTTGTTTAGGAACTTCCTGCAGTCTGTCCAGAAAGTCTCCACTGGAGGAGCTTTTTGCTGAGGAAGAGGCACAACATAATGTCACAGCTCCATGTCCATGAAGAAACAAATGGAGAGGGCTGCAGATACCAGGACATCCCACCAGCCGTTCTGTCTGAGGATCCTGCTGCTGGTGGTGGAACCAGGTTAGCCCATCAGTGGGAGTTCATTAACATGACTGCAGCATCAGACACTGGACAATATTATAATAATAAAAATAATAATAAATTCAATTTATACCGCACTTTTCATTAATAAAAATCTCAAAGTGCTACAACAATAAAACAAGTGATAAAATCAAATAAAATCAATAATGGTATCAACTAAGATTAAAGATAAAATCATGTGGAGACAGAATAGGTCTGCTTAAAAAAATAAAAAAAATAAAAAAAATAAAACAAGTGATAAAATCAAGTAAAATCAATAATACTATCAACCAAGATCAAAGATTAAATCATGCGGAGGCAGAATAGGCTTGCTTAAAATATATATGTATAATAATAATAATATATGTTGGTGAGTCCTCCATGTTGGCTCTAATGTGGACTGGTGAGTCCTCCATGTTGGCTCTAATCTGCCCTGTGAGAAATTCATAGTAAATGTAACAAAAAGGAAAAAGTTCATAGCATTAAATTCAAACAGAAGTTCAAATTATTTCATCCTGAAATAACTCTGGCTAACTACTGTAGCTTTTTTATAACATGGAGTTAAACTCAAAGTAGTCTCCTCAGATAAATAGTGTTACCATTACCCGCTCATTCTCAATCAGTTCATCTGGACAGTTTCTTTTTAGCAGAAACGTTTCACCCTCAGACCCTGAAACGTTTCTGCTAAAAAGAAACTGTCCAGATGAACTGATTGAGAATGAGCGGATTTGATACCTGGACTATTGAGAATTAACTTTCTTGTCTTGAACCACTTTGGACATGTCTGCCTGCCTGGGAGGAGTCGACGAGGGACACGCCCCCAGAAACCATCTTGGCTACAGCAAACTGGTTGGTCCACATAAGTTGCTTACTTGGTGGGTTAACTTCAGTGTGCTTTGGACTACTCTGACTGAGGAAGCCCTCTGGAGTGAGGGTGAAACGTTTCTGCTAAAAAGAAACTGTCCAGATGAACTGATTGAGAATGAGCGGATTTGATACCTGGACTATTGAGAATTAACTTTCTAGTGTTACCATTATTTTTATATTAAAGTTTCTGTTAACTTATTATTTTTACATTTGATTGTTTTTTGTTCAGTGCCCTGAGACAACTTCTGTTGTGACTTGGAGCTATACAGTATAAATAAACTGAACTGAATTGAATTGACATGTCTTTTTTTTAACCCCACCTACAAAAAAGAATCGGAATCGAGAATCGAAAAGAATCGGAATCGAAACAAAGAATCGGAATCGGAACGGAATCGCTCAAATTCAAACGATGCCCAACCCTACCGTTCTCTCTGTCGAAGACGTTGACGTTTTGTGGATTATTGGAATATTGGTGGCAGTTGATCTGCTTTTTGGGATCGGCGGATGTTTTCTGCTACTGGAAGCTGAGGGAGGTGGCCGCGGCAATCAACGTGCTGGCGAGACTCCCTGCTCAACCAGATTCTCTGATCCGGGCTATGACCTCAACGAGCCAGCTGTTGTACGAGCTGACAGCCGCGGACCTGCAATGCGCTTTGGGACTCGTTTACAGCTCCATCAGGCACAGTCGAGGATTTGTAGCTCGGAACCTCACATGATTCAACGATTTGGACCTAAACAGCACCTGGACTTCAAGGCTGCAGTCAAAAGTACACTGTAGCCTGGCCTGAAAATAAATAAGCGACTAATCTAATCTGGACTGTGAGCAACCTTGGAAAAAGAAGGCTGTCTGCAAATCTTCTCCTGGAGTGAAAGCTGTTGAGAACTCGCTGCCCCCCCCCCCCAGAGGTCTCCGTGTGCTTTCAGAATGGAGCCGAGCTGAAATGACATCTACAGACTGTGCTTATCTGAAATGACTTTCACGGACAATCTCCCTGCTTGCCATGAAATGCAACATGTCTTGTCTTATCCGTGCTAAAGCTGGTAGAGTTTTTTAGACTTTATCATGGAGTGTCCTAAGACAAATTGTGATAGATTCTTTTTTGAATACCACTGATTACCCGAATGTATGTTCCTTTTTCATATCTGATTGTTGGTGGCGCGGTTTTTATACTGCTGCGACTTCCGTGCGTACGTCCCTCTTCGGATGGTGCGCACGCCAATTGCAAAACTTTGTACCTTGGTGCAAATATGCCAATAAAGATATATTCTAATCTATTCTATTCTATGAGTCCCTTTGAAGCATCTGTTTTATTTTCTATGTTTATTCTAACGTTATGTGCAAAATTTCACCCAAATTCTGTCTAAATAACCACTACATTTTCATAGCTGGATCATCAGTGGTTTCAGCTATAATAATCAAAATAAAACAATATTTGATATTCACCCTATTATAAGTTTAATCATATAAATATTTGCTAATTTAAGCTTGTTCTACCTTTTCCTTTTTTTTTTGCATATTAATGTTATCAATTTTTTTGTGGTAATTTCTGCTACTTTGAGCAACCATCCTACATCCTGCTCAGCTGATGTGCTTGTCTGTGAAGTTTTGACCTTCTTTTCTTTGTGGTTCCTGCAGGGACGTGTCCTCGGTCGCGGTGCTGATGACTATATGACCAGTCTTAAAAGTGGACGCTTGCAGCCAGAGCACGCTGGGAGTGATGGGAAAAATGCTGCGGCTGAGGTGACATGATCACAGACAACATCCATCCATCTTTCATTATCACCCACCCATGCATCCATCCATCCATCCATCATCCATCCATCCACACACCCACCCATCCATCCATCCACCATCTATTCCAAATTTTATAAAGCTCATTTCAATTCCTATCACTTACTTTTGGTCTTACTTTGGTATTGTTCTTCCATTTCAGCACTTGCGGCTGAGGTGACATGATCACAGACAACATCCATCCATCATGTGTACATCCATCTTTCATTATCACCCACCCATGCATTCATCCATCCATCATCCATCCACCCACCCATCCATCCATCATCTGTTCACCATTTAATTTCTTTTTTTAGTAATGATAAAAAGTTTACTCATTTTATAAAATGCAATGACACCAAACCCACTCTGTTTTTGACAGTGTTTTGTTTTTTCTATTTTAAATTTATTAATAAAAACATAAATTCAGAAATATTTGAACACTTAAAACATGTTTATTTTTCCAGGTATATCTGTACAAATTGCCAATGACCAGAGGTGATTGAAGAAATTCGTCGAAAGGTGAAGATTTCAGATGCGTTACCCAGTATAGCTTTCAGACAGGCTGTCTGGATGTTGTTCTAAAAATAACAAACAACAATAAAAAAAACTTATGATTGTATTATGACGTGATGTTGTCTGTAGTAGTAAAAGTATTTTGTGATAATAAATTTTCTAATACATTTGATTTCATTTCATTATTTAAACAAAAAAAATTTAAGCAAAGAAAAAAAGTACAAGTTCTGCCCTGCCCTTGGAAACCGCACCCCCCATCTCAACACAAACGTGGGGGAGGCTGTGTACAGGTTGCACTGACGCTGTATTCCCAGCCAGATAAAAGATGAGATGTTGGTCCTTCTGGATCGACTGAGGAAGTTTAAACTGGAAAGTGCTGAAATGGAAGAACAAGACCAAAGTAAGACCAAAAGTAAGTGATAGGGATTGAAATGAGCTTTATAAAAATTGGAATAGATGGGTGGATGGATGGGTGGGTGGATGGATGGATGGATGGATGGATGCATGGGTGGGTGATAATGAAAGATGGATGGATGTTGTCTGTGATCATGTCACCTCAGCCGCAGCGTTTTTCCCATCACTCCCAGCGTGCTCTGGCTGCGAGCATCCACTCTTCAGACTGGTCATATAGTCATCAGCACCGCGACCGAGGACACGTCCCTGCAGGAACCACAAAGAAAAGAAGGTCAAAACTTCACAGACAAGCACATCAGCTGAGCAGGATGTAGGATGGTTGCTCAAAGTAGCAGAAATTACCACAAAAAATTGATAACATTATCTAAATATGCAAAAAAAAAAAACTGCTGAAAAGGTAGAACAAGCTTAAATTAGCAAATATTTATATGATTAAACTTATAATAGGGTGAATATCAAATATTGTTTTATTTTGATTATTACAGCTGAAACCACTGATGATCCAGCTATGAAAATGTAGTGGTTATTTAGACAGAATTTGGGTGAAATTTTGCACATAACGTTAGAATAAACATAGAAAATAAAACAGATGCTTCAAAGGGACTCATCTTTTTTAAACTATAAGTAATGTTGAATAAATATTAGATGGATACATTAATTAAAGCAGTACCAATCAGTGCTCTGTGGACAACGTGAACAGGTTACATCTGTCCTCCTCGGTCCTCACAAGTCGCGGCTTGCCACCTACTTCCTCGTTGGTAAGGCTTCATTAAATATGGTTGCAGACATAAATTAGAACCTGCTGTTTATTGTTTAAAGGTCCACTGACATGATTTTTTAATTTTCATAAAATTGCTCAAAATATATATATTTTATCATTTAAATATGTTCGTTTTTTCAAATAAAATGATAAATCACTTTAATTTTGCTTTAAAAGTGATTTTGAACTTCAAGCCGTGTTTAATCATGGGAAATCCGATTACACTCGAACGCACCATCTGTGATGTAACACTGGGCAGAGGGCTCTGGTCTCTTTAATAGCGGACAATTTAAAACTGGACGAATTTAGCAATCTATGTGAAGATTTGAGCTATTTGTCTTCATTTTGGGAAGCAGAAAATAGTTTGGGTGATGGAACAAGAAACAACAGGATCTAATTTAGGTCTGATGCTGTATCAGACTGACCTTCATGTCGAGCTGCTCATACCTGCGCACTGTGACAAGCCCAGAGCTCTGCCCAGTGTTACATCACAGATGGTGCGTTCGAGTGTAATTGGATTTCCCATGATTAAACACGGCTTGAAGTTCAAAATCACTTTTAAAGCAAAATTAAAGTGATTTATCATTTTGTTTGCAAAAACGAACATATTTAAATGATAAAATATATATATTTTGAGCAATGTTATGAAAATTAAACAATCATGTCAGTGGACCTTTAACCCCCTGAAATAACTTTGGCTTCCCAAAGTGACTAAAAATCACTCTATTCTTCACTCAGTTTGCTAAATTCGTCCGGTTCTGTATCGGTTGCCATGTTGTTTACAAGGTGCGCACTGAGCAGCGTCTCATCTCCCCACGTCACGTGACGTATTGCGGAAGTTCTCGGATTTCTGTGGGCGTGTCCCAGCGAGAAAATTCCCATAACTTGTAATGAAATTTTAATATATTTATAATTTATTTTGCAAAAACGAACATAGTTCAATGATAATATATATATGTAGTGCAAAGTGATTTATAGTTACAACATGATGTCAGTGTAGCTTTAAAGCCCAGCTTGTGGAAGACACCTTTGGTGAGCTGTAGAATCATTTAACTCTTTAAATGCAAATCCTGTATCTGATTTGTTCAATCTGTAGTAGAAGTGCATAAGCTGTTACCCCTGCAACTATTAATTAAAGTAACATAAAACTTACAAATCTGGATTTTCATTGACTCGCCTGATATTCAAAGATGGGAAAATTGGTTCAAGATAACAACAATATCAATGGAGGTTTTTGAACGGTTTTATTAGCCACGAGAGTAAAACAACATCCTGGGATCTTATTTTCCGAGATCCTAAAGCTAACCAGATCGGATAACAATTGCAATCTACAAGAGGTAAGCTGTCATTAATGCATGTTTCCCCGTGGGGTACGATTTGACTCCATTCTGCTAAGGTCAAGCTATTCACGGGGTGAAATGAGGATGTGACTTGCGTATGCTAGTCAGTAAACAGTCTGAGTGAATTACCTTGACTCAGCCTTAATCCTAACTGATCTGGAGACATATCAGGTAATACTCGTGCGCTAGGATTAGTTACGGACCCGTTACTGGAGTAGGCTGGAGTGAGGACTTGTTGCAATGTCCAGTGGCTACCTCACTCACGTAGAACGACACTCCCCAACTTTTCCTCACCCTACGTGGCTTTTTGTCTGTCTATAGCTCCTCAGCACTCATCTCCCGAACACAAATTGAGATGGATCTGGTTTTGTGGACGATCAACTCTATTGACAAGATTTTTTCTACAAAGCGGCAAGGGCCCGGAGAACCAGCTTGCCCTTCCGACGCATTCTGGGGGATATGTCATGGATTCCTGGGGAGAATGGAAGGTGATGTGTCTGTCAGTACTATCTGTGGAAGACGTGGAGGATATGTATATAATTGGATTTATGATAGTAGGTACTTTGCTTTTCGACATTTGTGGAACACTGCTTTATCGGAAAATCAGGAAGACTTCAGCGGCAATTAATGCCATGTCGAAGCTCCCGAGTAAAAGTGAGAGTTTGATCCGTGCCGTGACCTCAATAAATCAGCTACTTTACGAGCTGAACCGGAAGGTGGACGCGATCTCTGAGAATCGCAGGCCACCCGCAGGGTTTGGGACTCGACGCTGTGGTCAACATCTGGAGGAGGAATCATAGCTTGGATCAGTGGAAAGGTTTCCACGATTGGATCATGTTGGATTAGATCGTTTGCTAGGACTCAAGGCTGCAGAAATTAAACTGCCTGCCTGACGTGAAAAACATTCATGCTTAACTCAATCTGAACTCCCCAAACAGCCTTGGAGGGCTGGATATCAAATTTCTCCTGGGAAATGAGCAACTGAGGAAAAAAACAACTGCACCTAACTATCGCAAACACAACCCCCCTCCCTGGAGAACTCTGTGAGTGCTTATCAGAGGTGCCGGCTGGTAACATCAACAGAACTGTTGCTATCTGAACAAGGCTTATGGACTAAATCTCACTGCCTTGACCTCAAATGGAGCTTCACCAGATTATCTGAAGGATATTCTTATTCCATACTCATCCATCCGGTCGCTACGGTCACAGAACAGTAATCTCCTTCACATTCCGAGAACCAAATTAAGGACCATGGGAGACCGGGCTTTCAGTGTGGCTGCCCCCCGCCTGTGGAACTCTCTTCCTGACTGTCTGAGAGCCCCACAGTCTGTGGTTGACTTTAAGAGCGGCTTGAAGACCTTTCTTTTCAACCGAGCATACTCTACCTCCTCATGATTCTACTTTTGATCTTAGCTGATACTGTTATTGATTTTAATTGTTTTATTATTTGTTTTATTGACATTTAATTCTGTAGCACTTTGAGATTTTCATTAATGAAAGGTACGTTATAAATTGAATTCATTATTATTATTATTATTATTATTATTATTATTAAATGCATATGTGATTTGTCCTAAATGTGCTTGCTTGGTAGAGTTTTTTGATTTATCATATAGTACCCGAACAAACAAGATGTGAAAGATCTTTTTTTGTAATACAGGTAGTCCCCGACTTACTAGCGCTCTTACTTACGAGGTCCCGGACTTACGAATATGCATCTCATAAAAAAAAAAATAATAATAATATTTTATTTTTTATAAATGAATACATGTACAGTACTGTACAGTCACCAAGCACTTAGCCTATCCTAACACAGTTTTTAAAGATGAAGTAGTGAGTTGAGTTGTCTCCCTTTCACATAAAGGGAGCTAGCTCCCTTTATGTGAATGGAGCCTGCTGGGGAGGAGGGAGACAATTCAACTGACTCCTTAACTGTGTTAGGATAGGCTAAGTGCTTGGTGACTGTACAGTACTGTACTGTACATTTATCTATTTATAAATAAATAAATAAATATATATACTGTACAGTATATTTTTAATAAATAGATAAATGTACAGTACTGTACAGTCACCAAGCACTTAGCCTATCCTAACACAGTTTTTAAAGATGAAGGAGTGAGTGGAATTGTCTCCCTCCTCCATGCAGGCTCCATTCCCATAAAGGGAGCTAGCTCCCTTTATGTGAAAGGGAGACAATTAAACTCACTCCTTCATCTTTAAAAACTGTTAGGATAGGCTAAGTGCTTGGTGACTGTACAGTACTGTACATGTATTCATTTCTAAAAAAAAAAAAAATAAAAAATATATATATTTTTTGGTGATCCTACTTACGAATTTTTGACATACGAGCGCCCCCTAGGGACGGAACTCGCTCGTAAGTCGGGGACTACCTGTGCCAACATCTTCCCTCATGGTATCTATCCCTTTTTTTCATATCTAAGATTGTGGCGGCGCTGACACGGCTGCCGCTTCATGCACTCTGCCCATCTTTTAAGACGAGTGTGCGTAATTCAATCATGTTGTATTGTGCCCTGGTGCAATATCAATGTCAATAAAGATATACATTCTAACATCCTTCCCAGTCCCAGTGTTGGTTTTCCCCTCCCCCACTTCAACCCGGGGGTCAGAAATCTTGGAGTGCAGCTTGACTCCAACTTAAAGTTTGATAAACAGATCAGTTCTGTTGTCAAGACCAGCTTCTTCCAGCTCCGTCTGCTCTCTAAAGTCAAGTCACTTCTCAGCCGTGCTGATCTGGAGAAGGTCATCCATGCCTTTGTGACCTCCAGACTTGATTATTGTAATGCTTTGTACAAGCCCAAAACCAGAAAAGTTGGCACGTTGTGGAAATCGCAAATAAAAACAGAATACAATGACTTGCAAATCTTTTTCAACCTATATTCAATTGAACACACTGCAAAGACCACATACTTAACGTTCGAACTGGTAAACTTTGTTATTTTTTGCAATTATTAGCTCATTTGGAATTTGATGCCTGCAACATGTTTCAAAAAAGCTGGCACAAGTGACAAAGAAGACAGAGAAATTTGAGGAATGCTCATCAAACACTTATTTGGAATATCCCACAGGTGAACATGCAAATTGGGAACAGGTGGGTGCCATGATTGGGTATAAAAGCAGCTTCCTTGACATGCTCAGTCATCCACATAGAAGGATGGGGCGAGGGTCACCACTCTGTGAACAAATGCGTGGGCAAATTGTCGAACAGTTCAAGAACAACTTTTCTCAACGAGCTATTGCAAGGAATTTAGGAATTTCACCATCTACGGTCCGTAATATCATCAAAAGGTTCAGAGAATCTGGAGAAATCACTACACGTAAGGGGCAAGGCCGAAAACCAACATTGAATGCCCGTGACCTTCGATCCCTCAGGCGGTACTGCATCAAAAACCGACATCAGTGTGTAAAAGATATCACCACATGGGCTCAGGAATACTTCAGAAAACCACTGTCAGTAACTACAGTTCGTCGCTACATCTGTAAGTGCAAGTTAAAGCTCTACTATGCAAAGCAAAAGCCATTCATCAACAAGATCCAGAAACGCCGCCGGCTTTGCTGGGCCCGAGCTCATCTGAGATGGACTGATGCAAAGTGGAAAAGTGTTCTGTGGTCTGATGAGTCCACATTTCAAATTGTCTTTGGAAACTGTGGACGTCGTGTCTTACGGACCAAAGAGGAAAAGAACCATCAGGACTGTTATAGGCGCAAAGTTCAAAAGCCAGCATCTGTGATGGTATGGGGGTGCATTAGTGCCCAAGGCATGGGTAACTTACACATCTGTGAAGGCACCATTAATGCTGAAAGGTACATACAGGTTTTGGAGCAACATATGCTGCCATCCAAGCGACGTCTTTTTCATGGACGCCCCAGCTTATTTCAGCAAGACAATGCCAAGCCACATTCTGCACGTGTTACAACAGCGTGGCTTCGTAGCAAAAGAGTGCGGGTCCTCCCCTGGCCTGCCTGCAGTCCAGACCTGTCCCCCATTGAAAATGTGTGGCGCATTATGAAACGTAAAATACGACAACGGAGACCCCGGACTGTTGAACAACTTAAGCTGTACATCAAGCAAGAATGGGGAAGAATTCCACCTGAAAAGCTTCAAAAATTGGTCTCCTCAGTTCCCAAACGTTTACTGAGTGTTGTTAAAAGGAAAGGCGATGTAACACAGTGGTAAATATGTCCCTGTGCCAACTTTTTTGCAATGTGTTGCTGCCATTGAATTCTAAGTTAATGGTTATTTGCAAAACAAAATAAAGTTTCTCCGTTCGAACATTAAATATATTGTCTTTGCATTCTATTCAGTTGAATATGGGTTGAAAAAGATTTGCAAGTCATTGTATTCTGTTTTTATTTGCGATTTGCACAACGTGCCAACTTTTCTGGTTTTGGGCTTGTATGTTGGTATTAATCAATCCTCCATCTCCCGTTTACAGCTTGTACAGAACTCTGCCGCGCGCTTTTTGACCAACACACGAAAATATGAACACATCACTCCTGTCCTGTCCTCTCTACACTGGCTCCCGGTTCAGTTCAGGATACAGTTCAAGCTGCTGCTGTTTGTTTTCAAAGCTCTGAATGGACTTGCACCTCTCTACATCTCAGAACTTTTGAAAGCCCATCAGCCCGGCAGAGATTTACGATCTGCCAGTCAACACCTGCTGGAGGTGCCTCGCTCAAGGTACAAACAATGGGGAGACCGGTCATTTTCTGTTGCCGGCCCAAAAGCCTGGAACAGTCTCCCCCTTGAGCTGCGTGCCACCTCTGATCTGACTCTGTTCAAAACCAGACTGAAGACCCACTTGTTCAAAAAAGCTTTCAGTGTGTAACTTTTATTACTTTTGGTATTTTAGTATGTAGCATTTTTATTTCCATTGCCTTCTTTTATTGCTGTTGTTTTTTATTCTATTTTCACTGATTTATTGTACCGGTTTTTATAGTTTCTGTCCTGTTAAGCACCTTGGTCAATGCAAGGCATTATAGGAAGGTGCTATACAAATAAAGTTTATTATTATTATTATTATAAACAAGGAAACACACATTACATTAACAACAGTTCATTGTCAACATCAAACAACATTACTAAAAGAAGACAACATTTGCAAGTTTCTTTAAAAACTGCTTTTAAACCATTTTTAAAAGTAGAAACTGAGACGAGTGAGGTCCGACCCAAAGTTAAATGTTGATTTGTGTTGGTCTCTTTTAGGACAAAGAAACACTTTGACTCATTTTTTAAGGATTATATCATAACTTTTTCATCATATTTCATTATCGCCGTTCCATATGACCACACCATTATCAAAAATATTCAGTACTCATGTCATGGATGAGTGAGGATCTCTACCAACATGTTTCTCTGGACTTTAAGAACAAACAGGCAGCACGGTGGCACAACTGGTAAAGCTGTTGCCCCTCAGCGAGCAGGTCCCCGGTTCAAATCCCGGTCTGGGGGCCTTTCTGGGTGGAGTTTGCATGTTCTCCCCGTGCATGCGTGGGTTTCCTCCGGGTACTCCGGTTTCCTCCCACAGACCAAAAAACATGCTTGTTAGGCTGATTGGTGACTCTAAATTGACCCTAGGTGTGAGTGTGAGAGTGGATGGTTGTTTGGTGTGAGTGAGACAGGTCCCTCTTGTAAATGAGTCCCCGTGACTCAACGAGGCTAGCCTGTATACATAAAGGTTGAATGAATGAACAAACAAATGTGTATTAAAGTTGTTTACGTGTGCACAGCTGGCTGATGGAAGCCGATTCGGTTCTCCTGCCAGCGATTCTCCCATTCTGACAGCGCCATGACCCGCTCAGCCTGCTGATCCAACATCCTGCTGGACACACACACACACACACACACACACACACACACATGCTGGTGAAGATTCTCAGTCATCCAGGACATGATCAAATCAAAAAAGACGTTCAATACAGAAACAACTGGACTTTATTTGTAACAGAAGACGTTTCACTTCTCATCCGAGGAACTTTCTCAATTCAAATGGCAGCGTGTGAAAACAAAGCTTTTAAAGGGCTGACAGAAGGCACACACACATCTACTGTATGTAAATTGACAAATCACACCTCAACAGCAGGAGCCTCTCAAAGCCTTTGTTAGTCTAGTTCACAAATGGGGCTCCTCTGTTCACATCAGGTGTGAGACTCACACCTGATGTGAACAGGCCACAGCATTCAGGCCACACGTTCCCCATCTGAGAGGGTTTTCAGTACAGGTGGCAATATTGTCACTTGCAAAAGAACATCTTTGAAGCCAGATAGTGTAGACCAGCTTGTATTTCTTGCCAGAAACCTCTAGAGCCTGTCATGTATCATCACCCCTCAACAATTTGTGTTAGTTGTTACTCTACCCTGAAGATGTTAGACCTGTAATATAGCCGTTTTCGCACTGCACGGCCCTCCCCGGCCCCACCCGGCTTCTAACCCGGGTTCGTGCGGTTCGCATTTGCCTTCTCGGGCCGGCGATAGCCCGCGTTTTGGAACCCGCCCGACGGAGGTTCCAATCGGGCCGAGCTCCTGGGCCCAGTTCGACGTCATGTACTGCTCATCATAGGGGGCGGGACTGCTGCATGGACTGGAGAAGCGAGGGAGCGAACACGGAAGGACTTCACATGATTAACACGGTAAAAATCAATTATTTGTTTTTAAAATTATAGCAAAGATGTGTCTTAAGCTGAATGTGTACTTAATTCACATAATCCTCAAAACTGCAGGATTTTTAAAAGTAGATTCGCCACGAGCATGCGCGGCTTTATTTCTTTTAAATGTAGCTAAATAAACGGATATAAAAATATATTTCATAGCTGACTTTATAGCACGAGGGTTCCAGAGGTTAACAGTTCCTTAAAGCTGCTATATGTAACTTTTCTAACAATATATTTTTAACATATTTCTTCACTCTGTCACTAGACTGATGTTAGAGAGGTAATCTCTGGAAAAAAACTAAAAAAAAAAATTGTCCCCTTGCTTCTCCAGGTGGTAAATAAGCATTTCTAAAAAGAAAAAGTGACCCGCCATTAACCAGCCAATAAAAACAGAGTTTGAATTTTAATTTCAGCAGACCATGGGGGAGCAGAGCCATATATGGCTCTGAGGGGGAGGGATCAGAATGCTTTGCCTGTTGAAATTTTTTCTAAGTGCTGCGTTCTACAGAAACTGCAGACTGCACCTTTAATAATGTCACGTAATGGTCAAATCTGCTGGATTTAACAAAGTAGGTCGCCACGTGCACACGCGCGGGTGGGGTCGGCTTTATTTCATTAAAATGTAGCTAAATAAACACTTTAAAAATATATTTCATAGCTGACTTTATACCACGAGGGTTCCTGAGGTTAACAGTTCCTTAATAAATTCACGTAATGGTCAAATCTGCTGGATTTAAATTGATTTGCGTTGACTTCTTCCAAACCTGTCACGTGTGCTACGAAAATAATTATAAAAAATCGAATTTTAATTCAAATAACTCCAACTGGTTAAAGTTTGTACATGAACATGTTGTGATTACATTCTGTTAGTTAAAAAAAAATTCTGCGGTGTGGTTTAAGAACTATTTGATGATATGTGTGTTACAAAGTACTAGGGGGGAAAAAAAGAAGCAAGACTCCACATACTTATGTCTATAAAAAAATTGAATTTTATTTTATTATTTGAAAACAGTATCTAGATTGAATTAACCATGTTTTTTTCTTTTACAGTGATGAGAAAGGAGTCACCAGAATTTATCAACTTGTGTCTTCTGGAGGAAGCCCGTGAGACAACGGGAAAAAAATCATTTAGGTGGATGCAGTATTTTTATTTTTGTGCTTTTTTCACTTCTTACTTTTCATAATAAACTTTTTTTTTCTTAAGTGGTGTCGTTGAACAATAATTTCCTAAACATATTTTACAATGTAAAGTGTGTACAGTATAGTGTTTGTTTAAAAACATACTGGAAGTTAAGAATATTTTCCATTTGCATTTGACAATTATTATTATATTACAGGGCCAATTAAAACCTAATTAATTCCTAATCTGTAGCTTACTGTAAAAATAGTGAACAATCAAAATGACATCATATCCTTATCCCCACCCACTTCAAGGCCGGCTCTCCACACAATGTAAAATGAGCGGGGCCGGGCCGGGCCGGGCCGGGGAGGGCTGTGCAGTGCAAAACGGCTTATGACTGGTGATAGCTGCTGCTGATTATCCATGATGCTGATCTCACACATCTACTCACACAGACTCATGTTCATGCTGCTGTTGATCGGCATATTGTTTTGCACTATTAGTGTTAAGCATATTTCTTAGTTTATATCTTTAATACTGTTTCTTTTTACAATTTATATTTTTGCTATTGTTTGGTGTAACTGGGACCCTGGCCTTGAGTACTTGAACTTGACTGACTCACTCTTATTTCTGTTTATTGCAGCAGTTCTGAGCATTTTTATTTTGTAGCCTGGCTGAATCAGCTTTGTTTAAATCAGTAAGAATACTGTAATAGAATAAGTCTACGTTGTTGTTTACAGTTAAAACTATTACTTTTGACAAAGTTGAGTTTTATGTTTATTTGATGGTGATTTCAAATTTCTTTGAAGGCTAAATACAAATAAAAGAAGAAAAGAAAATTAATTTATTTGTACAGTTTGTAGTTTTTCTGAGGCTTTTATATTGTTTATGTCGATATCGGATTATATCGTTATCGACCAAAATTAAGAAATATATTGTGATAAAAGTTTTGGCCATATCGTCCAGCCCTCTAAGCATTAAAATCACTCCTGTACTGCGTTCACTGCACTGGCTTCCTGTTTCTGCCCGGATCACGTACAGAATGTATCTGTTCACCTTCCAGTGCCTGTACGGTAATGCACCATCCTATTTAAAAGAACTTCTCACTCCTCACTGTCCTTCCCGCACTCTCTGCTCTTCCAACACCCATCTTCTTCTCACTCCCAGGTCTAGGTCCCACATAACAGGAGACCGGGCTTTCTCCTGCGCTGCCCCTCGGCCTTCATATCTGAGGGCCCCACAGACCGTGGCATGTTTTAAAAAAGGTCTTCAAACCTTTTTTAAAACCAGTTTTTTAATTGATTGAATTGTACTTTTGTTTTTTTATTGCACCCATAGTTCTTTTTTGAGTACTGGTATTTTATCTGCATTTTGTGCATTTTAAGTTCTTGATGCGATTATTCTGAGGCATTATCCCCCTGGTTGTTCCTCCTCTCGTTTGCTTTTATGGTTGCTTTTTATCTTGATGTTATCTTATGTTCACTCACTGTAGCACTTTGAGATCCACTGTGTATGTAAAGTGCATTATAAATAAAAGTTATTATTACAGTTATTATAATAAAATGATTAATAAACAGGGCTGCATGGTGGCGCAACTGGTAGAGCTACTGCCTCTCAGCGAGAAGGTTGCCGGTTCAAATCCCGGTCCGAGGGTCTTTCTGTATGGAGTTTGCATGTTCTGTCCGTGCATGTGTGGGTTTCCTCCGGGTGCTCCGGTTTCCTCCCACAGACCAAAAACATGCATGTTAGACTGATGGTAACTCTAAATTGTCCCTAGGTGTGAGTGAGAGAGTGAATGTTTGTTTGTCTCTACGTGTCCCTGTGATGGACTGGAGACCCGTCCAGGGTGTCCCCCGCCCTTCGCACTGTGATTGCTGGACATGGACACTGGCAACCCCCGTGACCCAAAATGGAAGAAGCGGGTAAAAGATAATGGATGGATGGATTAATAAACAGGTTGCATCGTCTGACTGGTCTTGGAGAGTAGTTTGATCTAAGTTTTGTGTGATTGGGACAAATCATGTAAAGTATATTATTGTTGGTTTCCGAAGAGTGACTGCATTCGGTAATTTGTTGACTGTCCCTAAGCGAAGCATTACGTCTCTGAGCAGGGGCGGAGTGAGCGCGGCTGCCTGAAATCAGATTCATAGTTGCCAAGTCCGCTTATTATAAGCGGATTTGGGCTTTTTTATTTTATTTTATTTTTTCAAAAGTCGCTTATAAAATTTGTGAGTCGCGGGTTGCGGGTTTTTGGTGACCGAGTGAAAGCAAAATACAAGTGGTAGGTAGTTTGTCCCTTCACGCTCCCCTTCCATGGATGTTGCGTCCAGGCGGATGTTACGTTCAGGTGCAGTTGGCGCCACAGATATATAAAAGCTAGATCCTGCATTGCCCGGTCGCCTGCTCTACTCAGTGTAATACTTTTCAGAAAATGTTAATTTGTTTCAGAAAATGTTAATTTGTTTCAGAAAATGTTAAAGTGTTTCAGAATTTGTTAATTTGTTTCAGAAAATGTTAATTTGTTTCAGAAAATGTTAAAGTGTTTCAGAATTTGTTAATTTGTTTCAGAACTATTTGTTAAAGTGTTTAGCCTTATTTGTTAATGTGTTTTGCACCTCAGGGCCACCGTAG
>JBBPBX010056582.1:10997-22715 GCA_038048925.1 Garcialebias charrua
TATATATATATATATATGTATATAGATATATAGATAGATATATAGATAGTATATATATATATAGTGACAAAGAAATATGTTTATAAAAAAAGCTACATACCCCAGCTTTAATAAACTAAATCAATAAAAAAACAAAGATTTTGTTGCTGTGTTCTTTCAAATAGAAACTGATTTCATTGCATGTTCATGAAGAATAGGACAAACCAACAGCAACACTGTTCACCCAATCATCAATTTAATGTTTGCATGAAAACATGGTGACTATGAGAACTGTTTGTTTTCATCAACTCCCCCTGTGAGCATCGAATCTCATTATGTAACAAAACCAGAATCTGAACAATTCCAGCTGGAGTGCATCAACGCAGGTTTGAGACTTGTCAGGAGCTGAGTGTCTCCAGCACGCAGCTGGCTTCCTCTTCTTTGGACCGTAGGTCCCTCTGGGTGTAAATTCCTCGTCTGAAGACCATCGACAACTCTAGATGCGTAACACAGATAAAATGTCACACACTGCAGCAAAGTAATATAACATAACTTATTGAAAGGGTTATACATAATTTACGATACCTTATTACAAATATGCAAAGATTTGCGAAGCAAATAGTCCATCCTTACCGGTGACTGCGCAGACGCCATTACAACTGTGTTTACATGCATGCACGTTCACGAGAGGCCAAGCTGTGGAGGAGGAGCTAAGGAGGCGGAGTTGCAGGTCAGCCAGAGTGCAAGGGGGAGGAGGGAGAAAGGTCTTTGTTCAAAAATTTCCTAAGTGCCAGCGTGTTCCAGAAATCGCAGACCGTGCCTTTAATGAAACTCTTTAATGAAACCAGGATGAGGAGTTACAACATTTAATTTCCCTCTTTTAATAAATAATTTATATTAAAGTATTTTTTATGATGTTTCTCGGCTGGCCTGGGAACACCTTGGGATTCCCCCAGAGGAGCTGCTCCATGTGGCTGGGGAGAGGGAAGTCTGGGCCTCCCTACTTAGGCTGCTACCCCCGCGACCCAACCCTGGATAAGCAGAACAAAATGGATGGATGGATGGATATTTTTTATGAATTGAATTGTATTTAACATACCTGTTAATGGTATAGTTGTAGTCCTGCAGAAATGTGTATCCTATAAATGATAACTAAAAACATCCCATTTAAATAAAAAAGTAATGTTTGGAATAAAATAACGTTATTATTATTTTTTTCTTCTTTTGGCTGCTCCCTTCTTCTTGCATAACCTTTGCATAACCTTTGTTTTTCCTTCGTTTATTTTCAAACTAAAAGGATTGGTTTGAAAATAAACGAAGGAAAAACAAAGGTTATGCAAGTTGGGCACACAGAACCAAACATACAGATAACAATAGATCAATCGTCTGCTGAGAAGGTACAGAAATTTGTCTACCTGGGAAGTGTCATAACTGACGATGGCAACGTAGATGCAGATATTACCACCCGCATCGGTAAGGCAGCATCAACATTCAGAAGACTACAATCAATATGGGCAAGTAAATCCATATCCACGAATCTTAAGGTCAGACTACTGCAAGCAGTGGTTA
Source organism: Garcialebias charrua (assembly GCA_038048925.1). Classification (NCBI taxonomy): domain Eukaryota; kingdom Metazoa; phylum Chordata; class Actinopteri; order Cyprinodontiformes; family Rivulidae; genus Garcialebias; species Garcialebias charrua. The sequence goes on from JBBPBX010056582.1 coordinate 12,546, forward strand.
TCCCCACAGCCTTGTATGCCAGTGAGACGTGGAAGATGTCAGTAAAGATGGCCAAGAAATTGGATGCATTCCAACAAAGATGCCTGCGAAAGATACTGAAGATTACATACCTAGATCGGATTACAAACGCAGAAGTCTATCGTAGGACACATACCATACCCATGAGCCAAACAATTAAGCTAAGGAAGCTCAAGTTTGCAGGACATGTACTGAGAATGGAAGCACAGAGACTACCAAAGATTGCCTTCAATTGGAAACCACAAGGAAACAGAAAGAGAGGCAGACCCAAACTGACGTGGAGACGATCCTTTGAGAAAGACCTGAAGGTACAGGGCTTCGACCCGAGCACGGTGGAGATGATCGCCTAGGATAGAAATCAATGGAAACAGCTTGCCGCCCAATGCGCTCTCGAGCGCGGGAGGATCTAAGTCTAAGTAAGTTTGGCTGCTCCCTTCTTCAGGGGTCGCCACAGCAAGCTAAGATAAAGACTTGGCAATTGTTTTTACACCTGATGTTCTTCCTGACACAAACACAGGCCACTGAGCTACCACAGCCCTCTGTGTGGATCAGAGAGCTGCCATCTAGGGCACCCGGGGGATGGTGGGGGTTTAGTGCCTTGCTCAAGGGCCCAGAGTATGACAAATGAGGGTAGAGGTGGTGTGAGTGTTCCATCTATCCCACCCACATTTTGATGTTGTCAGTACCGTGAGTTGAACCAACAATCTTCTGATCACAGGCCTACTTCTCTAACCTCTGTGCCACCACTCCCTTCCCAAATAAAATAATGCCATAAATAACAAAAATTTTAATGCTTTAGTTTACACTCCCTAATTTTTACTGATTAAAAATATTTGGAGTTTAAATGATAAAGTATTGTGGAAGTTTATCAAAGCTTTCTTTAATAAACTGATAAACTGAGAAACTTTAAATACAAGAGCAAGGTTTATTTTCTTTTGCAAAAGGAGAACACAATTTGAGATGCAACTCCAACAAGTTCTAGCTGTGTTCTGAGGATTTCAACAGTGGAGGATATATTTATACACACCTTCGCATGCAACAGACTTTGTTTTGCACATATTTGACAACAACAAAACAATTACTGTACTTTTGAAGATAACAATACAAACTTATGTCATATGCTTTTAAGGGTGTACTAGGGTCGTGACCCGATGGTATCTGTCCAGATTCCAAAACGTTCCCAGCCCAGAGTGAAAACAACAAAAAACAACTTCCAGTGAAATTGTGTTTACCCCAAAAATAGCTGATGCAATGCAGTAACAATGAATCAATTTATAACGCACTTTTATTAATGGAAATCTCAAAGTGCTAAGGAGGGAGTAGCCCTCACAGACAGGTCTTAAATGAATACATATTTAATTTTAATCTATTGGGGACATAAATTGAATCTCAATTTATAATAAGTGGAGAGTTGGACTTTAAAAATCGACTAAGGGGTGGCAAAGACCCGCCAGGGGGTTTTAGTCGGCCCGCAGATGAATCTGAATTAAAAAAAATAAAAAAATAAACGCTATTTTCTTAAAAATCTGCAGTAATAAAACAGCTACGCTCGAAGCTCAATTCATGGGTTCACAGTTGCTTCCTAGATGTGGAAAATGGATTTAAAATTCATTCATTTCTAAATTTTGATGCACTTTTAACATGCAGGAAAGGGTTTTAACAGAACTGTTTTTTTGTATGTCCAGAAGCCCAGATTTAGCTTTTTTAGATTTCTCTACCTGGATTATTGAGCATGCATCAGGGTATTTAACAAAACAGTTTGTTGAATAAATGTTTTAAAACGTGCAATCACTGATCAGTTTTTTAATATGTAATGCACTTAAATGTTAAACTGAGTAAAAGTGTAAAAGGACAATTAATTTAATGTTGATACTTTTATAATTTATTTATTCTTTGCACTAATACAAAGAAAAAAATGGACTTTTGGAATGAGTATTCTGGTCTGACCCCCTTGAGATCAGATTAAGCTGTATGTGGCCCCCAGATCAAAATGAGTTTGACACCCCTGGACTAATAGTTATATACCTGGAACAACAGGCCAAAATGAAAGAGCCCATATTTTTACTTTGAATAAATGAGCCACTGAGCTTAATAATTTCAAATTGACAATTTAGGAGGGCATGAAAATATACACGATACATAAATAAATCCAACAAGAAGGCAGATCTTAGAAGGCTCAAGGAATTGGCTAATTATCATAGACTGTATACTAGCAAGGGGGTCTTAGGAAATAGTAAATTATATTTTCTAAAATAAAAGTAGGCTACAGTATTTTTTGATTTCAGGGTTAAATTGATTATTTCACTTTTAGGTAAACTAATGTTTTGGATCTGTTGTGCAGATCAGATTAAAAGATGCCTCCGTCGAAGGATCCATAATAGAGCTTGTTAACAGAAAATTAATTTGATCCTGGTCTGTTAATGATTTTTTAATTTTTTAATTTTTTAAATAGCCTCATTGAACAATGTTGATGGAACGGCAAGAGCGAGTCTTATAAATCCCACCTCATCTATCCACCTTATTCCTACGTCCCATGATGCCTTGCGCGAATTATGTGAACGACTTCCGCTGAAAGTCAGAACCGGCACTTTTGTTACACGCTAGCAACGCGCTAACCGGTTTTCGTCAGAGGTTTTAGGTCATAAAATATGTGGGAACATAAACTATCACAACTCAAATGTAGAGATATTGTTTTACCGCTACCTACAGCTGTTGAGGGGTGGGAGGACGACTTGAAGAAGTGGCCGAAAATAACGTACACTAGCATGTTTAGCTACTAGCATACTTAGCTACTTTGACAGTTGCTTCAGATGGCGAAGCGATGAGCAATCTGAAAAGCTCTGAAGCTTATTAGTATCTTCACAGTAACAAGGTTGGTCCTGTTATGTTAAGAGAGGTGGGACACTTTATTTAAACAAACATAAAGCCCAGTCTAAGCATTAAAAATCCACATCTCCAGGTCCAGCTAACAATGATGTTGCTTTGGACTTTTGAGCTGCAAGATGTTTATCTGGACACCAACTGAGCACCTGGAGCTTGACATTTCTTTTGACAAATACTTTACTGATTCACAAATGAAGCACCTTGAGAACTTTTAATAAAATACAGTAAATGAAAACAAATAATGAAATAGACAGGAAACGATCTTTAAAAACTTGATAATGACAAAAGTGACATTTAGATAGAAACAGTAGTTTAATCCAAAATTAACTGATATAGTGCACACAAAAACCTAACCTTGTAAGAAGGTTAACAGTCAACTATTGTACATAACAAATGAATCATTTTAGCAAATACTTTTCTAATGTAATATAGTTAACATTGCATCCTTTAAAAAACATGTTGAGTTGTGTTACGTTTACAGCAAGTACACCAGTACTGTACATGTTTGAGAAAAATGTTTACATTTAATGTCTTCTCACTTCTCACTTGAAATAAGCTGGCATCCTTTGCGTGTGAATGCTGGAACGATTACATTGACACCATAGCTCTTGCAGCAGGTCCCTCACTGTGAAACCACGATCACCCATCACCTCATCTCCAGCACGCAGATAGTCCAGAAACCCAGAGTTCTGTGTTATATACCTGTCACTGCATTTACCACCATAAGCATCTGAAATAAACATGATTATTCCAGAGGGAGAAACAGCCAATAAATATTTCACAGTGTTATTTGCATGTATGATTCACTTCTGGAGTCCAAGTTTTTAGCTTTCTGCAAAACATGTTGCTTTAATTGTTTCACGGGGCAACCATAGAATAAGGTTGTTGGTTTGTTCTGACATTATGTCAATCCACATTCCAACAGTCATGCTGCATGTGACTGGTGGTGTTGAGCAGCTCCACACTCTCATCAAGCCCATCTGAAAGTAAAAGTACAGTATACAAACTTTAGGGTTCATTTATGAACACACACACACACACACCTATATTATATATATATATAAACACACACCTATATTATATATATATATATATATATATATAGATAGATATGTATAAATAAACAACACACACACCTATATTATATTATATATATATATATATATAAACACACACCTATATTATATATATATATATAGATATATAGATAGATATGTATAAATAAACGCACACACAGCATACATATAGGTGCGTGTGTTTATTTGCCAGTTATGAACGAAAATATTAGTATAATTTAATTACTGACTACATAAAATCATAACACTAAAAGCTGTCTCTTAAATCATACCTGGTGTTCTCGATCATCTGGAGGATACAGAGTCTTTTTTCAGGTGGTTTCTCGTAGCCCAGCCACAAAGAAGGATGCAGGTTTTTGTTTTCGGAGCATGTTCAACACACACTAGTTGCAGCCACAAATTCAGCTTCGTGTGATTATTCATACAGCCACGAACAGCGCAACAGGTACCCGAGCTCCTCAAGACATCTTCGTGACAATATTAGCTCGAAATAACAGAAAACAGAACTTCAACAGAACTTCTACGATGCGCGCAGATTAGCAAGCAAACAACGAGGAGCCAATGCAAAAATTCTACTTCCGGGGTCAAACGGAAGTACGGCACATTATCGCTTCTACAGTGACACCCCCAAGAATAAGGTGGATACAGAACACATAATGGTAAATATGCATTAAGATAGGCCTCTGTCAAAACACATGCAGCATCTGACTTTTGAATCTCAGCTACTGTGGTTATTGATCAGATCGGATCAGATTTAATATGAAGGTGTGTCCAGAAACTGACTCACTGTGACTTCACTGGGAAGAACAAACTCATATGCAACCTTGCTCAAGAACTTTGAGGGGCATACGCAAGGAACGACTGAAAACAACAAAGGCACAGAAAGAACAAAAGACTGTCCACAAAAACTTTCAGCCGAGCAGAGGCAAAGACTTTCTCAAAGAACTGTCAAAACATGGTCATCAGACACAAATGGCCAGGATATACGGTCCGGATTTGGGGGGTCCGGACGAGAATCAGAACCCAGTGAACGTCTCACTGGGGGCTGGAACAAGAGAAAGCTGAACACGTTCTCCAAACAGACAAGAGAACAAATGGTCCTGAAGTCACTCACACCAGCAAAGGCCGCACCCCATATTGATCTGTGAGGATCTGTCGTTGATCTTAGTAGCCGGGATCAAAACTACAGTTGCTATGATAAATTTTTAATGAAACACATAGGCACATTTGGGCCTGCCAGCGCAGGCTTCATGATTTTTAGTTATACTGTGCTCAGGTGGATCTGACGACTTGCTTCTTCTGGTTCCTGTAACTCTGTGGTGAAGCTGAAGGGGAGCAAGGGAAATGATCCTAGCTCCTGACCCCAAAACGAGTTAACTTTTATATTTTTGTTTTTGCAGTTATCCTTGGCGGAGTGCATGTTGGGAATCTGATGTGTCACAAGGGGTACATTTTGGTAAATGATTATAATTTTAAAGAAAATGAGATGATATCGTAGATTATAGTTAGCTATATGGTTGTGAAAACCAAATTAGAGGTGGCAATAGGCTGGGTTTTAGGAAACATTTTTCTGGGATCCTGACATTAGTGTTCAGGTTAAAGGATGGTAAATTTAGACACAATTTCCAATTTAACAACCAAACAACTTTGGCATAATTGAAACAAGGTAGAGTTTTGTTTCAAAAGGGGGTTAAGGGGCTGACAGATGTTTCTAAAAATAGAGAGGTTGAAATTGGTCCCTAGAAATAACTAGATTGTAAATGTTTCCTAGAAACAACTAGGCCGGAAAATGTTCCTAGAAATAACTAATTAAGGATAACCGATAAATTTGCGTTATAAACAAAGTTCACTTGCGTTGATATTGAGGCGGCATCGGTCTTGAACGTTTTTTAATCATGTCATGGAGGAAGGAGTATTGATGCAAGCATATTTCAAATGAGCAATTAACAACACTTTTTTTTTTCCTCTGTGAAAGTGTGTGTGAAGCAGGATGGGGGACGCCCCTTGGAAGTGTTTCCTGGCATGCAGGCTCAAACCACTCAAACCTGAAGTGGACCTGATCAGAGGATGTTTAGAAATATGATGGTTCTGTAGATTTATAGCAATTGACTTGACTAGACGACATGTGACTTATTGACTCAGGAAAAAGGTGTATAGAACCACAGGTGTACAATGTTTTTTAATTATGCTCTGCCGCCGCTTGCTATGTTATTTTTTAATTATGCTCTGCCGCCGCTTGTGATGTTATTGTTATGTGTGTAATTTCTGCTATAAGCTGAGTGAAAAGGTACAGTATTTTTTGTAAGTATGAACCGCCTTAAAACTACTCATAATTAACCCTAATGAAGATTAAGCCTCTTCCAAACCAACTAACATGCATGATTCATTCTTTGTACTACTGATTTATAATTGATTGGGTGTTGTTTGCTGTGGCACATTCTGTTTATGATAGGTGGTTCCTGGAAATGCTCCAGCTGAGGGAGTTTTCTCAACGGAGTCCAGGGGAGGCAAGACCAGACAGCCCTGGTCAAGTACGGACCCGTGTGGGGTCGCTGAACGCACACCACAGGCAGTGCGTGTCAATGCCAGGGGATCCACACGGTTCAGTGTGCTCCAGCCCGTGAACCAGGAAGGAGCTAAAGGATTGGGCTGGACAACAAGAGGAGCTCGCATTCGAACTCTCATGCCTTGATAGACCCAAAGTAGTTGAATAAAGTTGCGTGCAATGCCGGGGGTCTGCCCTGAGCACCCAAGGGGAATGCCCCTGAGTACGTGTAAAAAGTATATTAATGTTTCTGTGATGATGATATAAATCTTGTGTTCTTTCTCTATTTTTGTGTGTTCAAGGGAGACAACTGCCTTACTGCTGGAGGATGAATTTGGGAACTCAAGGTTCATAATTCTGCAATATCCTAAGCGCTTACTATTAATATCGTTCATAGTTTGCATATATTTCCTTATATTCTACAATTTGCATATTAATAAATTCATTCGGGTCTGGACGACCCACTGGACAATTGGCTGATAAAGATCTTCGGTCACTGGAAACAGGTGTTTGTATCTATAATGGTATTATTGGCTATTTTCTTAGGCATACTTATAACTTGCGGGTGCTGCTACGTGCATTGTTTAAGGTCTTTGACGGTTAGATCCTGAAGTGATGAGACAACTGTTTTTGTTAAAAAAACTATAACTTGGAGGATTTTGAAAAAACGGATTAAATATTGTGAATATATGCGTTTAGCTACGTTATTAGGTGTGTGATTTTATTTCTTTTGGGATGGACCTCAGCAGAATGAGGTCCAAAGGGGGATTGTTGTGAAATAAAAATATATTTGTCTTCGTGTTTTACATTTATTTTGAAGGAGTCTTTACACGGCGTTCAAAATTAGTTTCTCTTATAGAATGGTAAAGGTTTCCTGAGAGGAGACAGGATGTGAGCATGTAGGCCCCTACTCATGTGAGGTGGTACTGAAGGAATGCTTGAAAGTGGGTCTCTGAGTGGTTTATGGCAGAGGGGCTTGGGTGCCTCTCTGTCAGTTTTATGACTTCACAGATTTATGACTGGCAAGAAGACACTGGCCTCTTTGTTCTGGGTGCTGTTAAAGCCACACTTCCCCCCGTCAGCTCTCATGTGAGTTTGAAAAAAGGGTCCTGCAGACTGAAAAAAGCAAATGGTATTTCCTGTCTTCTGGCAATAAAGGGGGGACAACAGTCTCTGAAACAAAACCCCCACAGAAGGGTATAAAAAGTTTCGATCCTCCAACAGCAGGGCAGAAGTAAGCGCACGGATCAGGTTGTATGTTCTCCCTGTCCCCCTCTCTCCCCCCTGCTCCCTTCTTCTCTCTCTCTCTTTTTCTCTCACTGTCCACGTTTTAAAAACAAATGTAATGGATGTTAGGAATAAAACAAATGTATTCTGTGACTTTTAACTTATGATTAATTAAACTGGTTTGGAACTTTAAGTGAGCGTCTGTCGAGTGTATCTCTCCTTTCTGTTCCAAAGTGAACCAAAAAACGAATTCTGGGGCGGATAAGAATCAAAGCCAACACTGTGGAATAGCTTCTTAAAATCGATAAAACATTTTTAATGTATGCAAAAATCGTTTTAAAATGATGAATTTAAACTGAGCGTTTCAACTTACAATCTAGTCAAGTTTCTATTTGACAAGAATACTTTTTTATTCTTTATAAGTGTCAAAGTTTTATCAATTTAGTCAAACCTTTAAAAGACAGAATTTACTGGCAAGTCTAAAAATAATTTTTTGCTAAATTTGTCTAAGACGTGTTATCCCAAAATGCCTAAACTTAATTTTGATCTGATTATGGTTGTTAATTTAAATTAACAAGCTTATTATAAAAGTTTAAATAGTCAATAATTGTAATTCAATGCAGTATACCGGTAATACTTTCTCTACTCCCCATTTTGCATTAAATCCAAATATATTCCGTGTTTTATCAACATCCTATGCGACTGCTATAAAAACATCCAGTTCCTCTCAACTTCACCTCGTAGTAACAGACTCTACTCAGAATCTGAAAACATGAACTGAACCTCTCTGGATGACCAAGATAAAACTGTTTTTGTTTCATGAATGTTACTTTTCTGTTCCCCTCAGATAATCACAGGTGACTGTGAGCATAGTTGCCAAGTCCGCTCATTATAAGCTACTCTGGGCTTTTTATTTTCTGTAGTCGCTTATTGTGGTTACTTGGGCTTACTTTGAACGTAAAGTCGCTTATTTGGGCTTGTTATTCATTTCACTTTATTCTTCGTCTAGTGACAAGACCACGTTAAAATTAGCTCCAATAAGTGGGGAAATATGGGGAAATAATATAATTAAAAAATGGGAGAAAAGGGTGCACACTTAGCATGGTTAGCTGTCCAATTTTTAGTTTATTTTTACTAAGTTGTACGCAGCTTTCATGAATTTCTTTAATGTTGTGATTGCCAATTGTTGTCATCACTCTTCGTTTAAAATTCAGATCTCAAATGAGTCCCAGAGGTTTAATGGGATTAATCTGTATAAATATGCAAAATGTATCTTTATTTTTTAGAGTGGCTATGTTTTTCAAAATGTTTAGCATAATTTTTGCCGTTTGTATGCAACGCCATAACAAATGTATGTTTATACTGGTTAAAAACGGTCTCAGTTTTACACAATGGGGTGGGTTGCCAGTTGGGCTCGTTTTGGGCTTGTTTTGGGCTGGTCGCTTGCTTCTGTCGCGAGATCTGGCAACACTGTATCAAAGTTCTCATGACAACAAGGCCTCCTGAATTCTTGCCTCGTCATCATTCAGCTTTTTCAACAGAACTATTTCGATAAAAATTGGTAAGCGTAATCTCAGTTTCTTTTTGCAGAGAAAACACAATTTAGAAACGTTTGGTTTCACAGTACAATGGCATTTGCACTGTTTTCGGACGGACGAAGCTTTTAGCTGGCGGCTCCGTTAGCATTAGCTTAGCTTTCATTTCCGACAAAAAAACGTAATTTGTGGATTATGTAAAATCGGATCTTTCGCCGTTAGATTTTCATGGTAAAAACGGATCTGTCCGCTTGGTTCAGCGAAACAATTTGGAGTCTTTCTCGCTAAAATTTTATTAAATCGGACCGCTGGTGTAAGCGCCAGGCCTACTGTTAAAACGTCCGATTTTAACGTTGTTAAGCCTTTAAAACCTAAAGTATTTGGATTAGAATTTTATAAACAAGATTGATCAAATTCTAAAATCTTTGTGTAGCATTCGGCTACATTCATGATTTAAAAAAAAGTATTTAAATATTTATTTTATATTTAACCATAAGTTTTTAGTTCCTGTATATCCGAGATAATTATGTAACCTTTTATAACTTTTCTTAATATCAGGAAAAATACAATGGGAAATGTTTGCAATCAATCCTCTCTCAGTCACGTTTTAAATGGAATGCTGAAGTAAGAAAGTAATAATTTGTATTTGTGTTCTCAGCTCCACCGAGAATTCTTCAAGCAAGTCAATCAAATTTCTTGGTTTGTAAAATTATTTAAATAAAAATTTACTCCTTAAACATCAACTTTAGTTCTTGTGCCATTCTTTTTTATATATTTATTTATTATTATTCTGCTGTTTCTACTATGTCAGCACAGATACTGTTGTTTTAAGTAAATAAATATATAAATCTTCACACAGACGGGGGAAGGTGGGGGGGGTGGAGGG